>JAVQIZ010172560.1:0-20558 GCA_036023535.2 Galaxias brevipinnis | reverse complement strand
AAATATCGTTGTGTTTTTCGTTTTTGACGTCTGTTTTTGTTTTGCGGTTGTTGGTTTTGGCCCGCTTTCCCCCCCCCCCCCCCCCCTTTAAAGTCACACTTCTGGTGTTAAATGGCTCTGCCCAAGGTCTACAGCTACTCTATTAAAAAGTGCATTGTTTGGCAGCCTGCCTGAACCGAGGACACCAGTTATCCAAAAGGTCCATTGGGGGAAATAAAATAAAAATGTTTTTTAACATATGGCAAAATCAACAGTTTTTTCTTATTTCATTTACTTATTAATTTAAATAATGTTTTTTAATTTTTTTATTGAATACACAATTGATCTACTTTTTAATTTCTGTGTGTTGCATCCAATTCAAAGGCATACATTTGACCAAAAATACTTTGAGCAAATATGCAGAGTTGCAGTATGTTGCCCTACTTACACTGATGCAATAAAATACGGTTCCACATTTCAAGGAGCACCATTCTGCAGAACCCAGCCAGCCATTTAAACAGAAATTTTACTTCCATATGTGACTTGCTGACCGTTAAGTCTGCTATGTCTATTTCGTGACTGATTGTCTGACAACATTTCCAAAAACAGCAAGGCCATTCCCAGTTCTCCTTTCTGTTGCTGAATAAGCATTGAACAACATTAATCCTCTTAGAAATGTATGTTATGTTAGATATTCATGTTTCAGTTTTAAAAAGCTGCTCCATTAACCAGCCTAATCGAGGATGATATATTATTTCCAAACAAGGCATCATTGGCATGATCACTTTAAAAAAAGGTTTCTGACTTTACTGTTGCTTACTTTTCAAAACATCATGACTTTCTGCTACCCACAGCCCTACCCATGTCTTTTTCAGTTCAACACCCTTTGTATGGGTGTGTCTGGGTGAGATGAGGTATCCAACAGAAATTCCTGTCACAACCATTGCCCAAGGAAGGAAAGACAAATGATAAACACGTCAATTTTCTTCTCAAACAATTACTTTGGTCGCTCATCCGGTTGAACCACTGTGTCGGATGGGATTGAACACTGGGAGATAAGCCTCTGACCTGACATGTGCATACGGGGGAGTAATTTTAGAAGGCAGAACAGGAAAGGGGTGAGCAGCCGTATAACGTACACCGGAGCCCCTGCTCTGTAAGAACTGCAACACCACTACATGTTCAAACACTCATTGAAGAGATCTTTGATCTTACTGCTGTTGTCTACAGCAAATAGGAGGATTACTTGGTATATTTGTAAAGTTAATACGGTTTTCATCCACAATGTGGTTAAGCTTCCAGACGTCAGATGGAATATGTCAAATAGCATCGATAAATGACTCTAAACCTAAATTTGGAAGAGGTAGCTCCACACAGACATATTGCTATCTTTGCCTTTTGAGCAACTAATAATTTGCGTAAGTCATAATACATCCATAAGTTTTCAGATGAATCTGATGCTCATTTGTTTTTGTTCAAGATTAGGTCAGTCATTACATCTTATTGCATGTGCTGCTGCCAACTTTTCGAACTTTACTTTTTTTATATAATTAATTAAGCAAGACTACATTCTTAGAAAACGTTTTAAACTATTTCCTGACCATCCTCATCACGCAATCTCATTGACTATAGCATGTACTCAGTATTAGATTATCCGGTAAAATTATTGTTATTATTTGTGTAAACAAATATACTGTGTAAAATAAAGCAACCCAAACACCCCTTTTTATTGTGCGGACCTCGTCTTCAGCCATTTGAGGTCAGCAGGAACGCTCATTTCCATCTCTCCAATGTGTTTGTCATCAGAGACACAGTCTTGTCACAGGGCCACAGACTATATGTGTCCAAGTGTGGGGGGCATCATGTCGCCATGTGCTTCTCAAGTTTCAAAACAGAGAGCTCTACAGTAGAACTATGTAATCAAAATGTCACAGGGAATTCAAGGGACAGCAACTCAGTCAAGCAAAAGACATTTAAGGATATTGAGCAGACCAGCTTTAGTCATTTGTCACCTTCTTGGCTTTGGTAATGACTATGAGCAGAGCAATAAACAAATCACCCTGGACCTGATATGGTTTCATTGGCTGTATCACAGTCATAATGTAAAAGTATCATAAACGCAATACTACATGCAAAAATCAGATACTCACATAAGCTTGTTCCAATACAAGGTCAAAGCTTTTGCACCAGCTCAATATTACTGCATATACAAAGTTAAAAGATTAAAGTTCCACTCTACCTTTCACTAATAATAAGGAGATCTGACATGTTCACATAAAATATGATTTATTGATTTAGTATATGAACAAAAAAACGTTTTCCTATTATGTATCTATATTGTAGTGTTTTGATGATATGCATACTTGTTAATTCAATGGCAAGTCTCGACAGATGAACTTCATCCTGCTTTTTGAATAGCTTTCTTGTAGATTCTTCTCACTTTCTACAATGCTTACTGGTAATTAATTTATGACATGAATATCTTACATTTTCTTCTTGATATTAAGTGGTTGCACATGTTTAACAACTAGTTCTTGATGCCACCATAACCTATTTTATCTTCAAAGTAATCTGTCTACCTGTCCAGCCTTTTCCTCTTCAAGGCCCATGTCTGCCCTCTATATGCCGTCTGGGGAATCTATACGATTAATCAACAGCAAGACTCTTATTTAACAAAACTACAATACAATAAAAACATGTTTAAAACATATTTATATTGTTCATACATGGGTAAATAGTTTAGCATATTACTGTGTTCATCCAAAGATCCCATGGTTCCAACATATTTCTGCATTTAAACACATTTATCCACAGAATAAAATGTAAGTAGAATTTTAAGACAGCAGGGGCAACATCACAGCTTTCCCTAACCCTCAGTTTTGATTGTCACTACCTAATGATTTTAAACATAACTATACTTTTACTAAAGTGACACAAATCTGGGCATAGTGGGCGGTACCAACTTGTATGCCAATCTGTGATGCAACACTAGAGGGTAGAGTGGAGTTATAATTATGGTGTAAATCTACAAAAATATTAAATGTTGGCACCACCCTCCTGAAGTACAATCTTAATTCCATGTTGTGTTTGCCATAGGTTTAATGCAAAATGGCAAGTGATTGCAGAAAAAAGTTAAAGTGTTCCATTGACAGAACACAAATGGCTCCTATGTGCACCCACGGACATTCATTGTCTCTGCTTGTCACGAACTGCAATTATCACTCTTATTCAAGTAAAAGATGTTACGTAAAATCACTTGTCTACTTTTTGTTAATGTATTTTCCACCCTAATTAATTTACTATTTAGTGCGAAAATAAAAGGTGTAGGCCTACTGAATTTTGTTCCCTAACAGATATCTAAACAGAACATATCTGTAGAATATATTTTCTTTACCCTAGTTTCGTGGTTTTTACCAGAATATTAAATGATCATACTCAAAGTTGGAAAGCGCCCTCATGCAGAATAAGCCTACGGGTACCTCTCTTAAATGGAGTGAAGCCTTCGCGTAGCTAGTCCAGGTGGAGTCACTCCCTTCAAATATTAACATAAGTGATCTAGTATATTGTGGTATTTTTAAACCAGTTTCATTCCCACCGTTGAGTACTCCTGACTGCTACACCCTTCAGTCGATATAACAGCCAGTAGGAACTCAACCTTCATAGAAAGGCATTTGAGCAACACTGAATCTCAGGGCACAGCAGGAGGTCTAGCCATCACTGAGCACAATCTGCATGTCCCAGCTGGGAACCGAAAGAACTTTAGCTGGACCCAATATCATGCACCTTCCATCTTTCAATACATTGTATGAGCAAGAGGTGATTGCCCAACAGTCTCTCTGCACCTTTACTGTCAAGGCAACTAGGACTTCAATGCAATGATTGCAACAAATTGAACACTGTTCGAACTCCACAAAACTCTGGTCTACACCAACGGCAAAATATACGCCATTGCAGCTGATAGGACTTGATTGTTAAGGGGGCTCTAACAAAGTCATCACCATATTCTCCTGCAGGTCCGCTTTAACTTTCATTACGTCACATTACATTACATTCATTTAGCAGATGCTTTTATCCAAAGCGACATACAAAAACGTGCCTACAAAAAGATAAGTTAAAAACTACAAGTCAGGTAGATAAAATAGGTGCATCTCCGACCTAATCACCTTGACAAGAGCTAAGCAAGTGCTATATTAAACATCAGGATACAAAACAGAACCTTTCAGAGGAAAGGACTGTAACTGGAAGCAATGACACTGCAGGTGCCACAGAGCAACTTGGACCTCACAGTAGGCCGGGTCTCACTGTGTTCCTGAGAGAAGAGATAACAGCAGACTGGATCAAAGATGCCATGGCAAGTTTGGAGCTATCAGGATTACCTGTTTGCTCGATGTACCTTGTCCAGTGTAGCTGGAATCAGGGGGGAGGGAAATGTTTATAGCAGCAGCAGGGGTGAGACAAATGGTCTCAGGAGATCCAGCATGGAGAAGCAGTAGGGATGTTGGGGCAAACAGATCTACCTGCGCTCTCCCATACCTCTGCCAGATCTGGAACACCACCTGAGGATGAAGCTACCATTCTTCCTTTGGTGGGCCAGCTCTAGGGACCATGTCTGCTGTTTAAGACACCTGGGTTGTGGGCTGCTCTCAGTGAGAGGAGGTGGAACTGGGTCGACATTAACAGTGCTCTGACCATGTCGTGTATGCCCAGAGACTATAATCCATCTTGGTGGTTGACGGCGGCCACCAATGTAGTGTTGTCCGATTTCACCAGGATATGATGGCCTTGCAAATGTGGCAAGATTTATCGGGGCGCAACGCAAACCTCACTGCATCCAGCATATTAGTGGTTGATGTTTGATGAGATCCACCTTGCTTTTATTGAGGGAGTTTGGGCTTCATTAAAACACAGTCCAGTGTCCTTCTGATGGAGGTCACCTCTTGCGAGGGAGTAAGCATGCTTTTTTTCCTCATGGAAGGTAAAGCTGAGGTCAAGAATGTGGCTCAACAGGGACTGTGTATCTCTGCTGTCCCGTTTCAGTGAAGAGGCACAAACTAGCCAATCGACAGGGAAAGATCATAGGGTAGAACCCGTTGACCTCTCCTTAGAACTCAAAGTTGAGATATTTCCTGTGTAACAAGTGAACTGGAAAATGGAGATGCATGTTCTCATATCCAGTGTATTGAATCATTGGTCTGTAGATTGTCTACAAAACTGACAGTGGGGAAAGTATTTTTTGAAAGGAATCTTTTTAGGAAGAGCTTTAACCTATGCAGTTAGAAAATCGCCTGTGACCTTAGCTGCTCTAACTGCTTCAAAACTCCTTTGTAAAGAAGGGAAGCTAATACCAGTCTTCTCAAGCTTTCCTCCACAATTGTTGTGTGGCTTAATAATTAAAAAAATACTTATTGCTAACTTTGTAAAATGCATGCAAAATCTACTCTACAATACAATAACTACTTCTAGTTCCTTATTTCACCTGAACATAAATCTATACCAGCTACCATATAGGCAAAACACTAACAAGAAACTACGGTGTTAAACTTTGTATATATATGTATATATATATATATATATATATATATATATATACGTGGGCATATTTATTAGACTTTTCATAAATGGAACTGCAAAATACCTCCATTCAACCAGGCATCATGCCTACTCCTCTATCCACTCATGCCTGTCATGTCAAGGAAGGGGGGCCGGTGCCAGTCTAGCACCAAGTGTTTTGTCATTCAATAGGCTTTTGTGGATGCTTCCATCCTCCCCGATTTACCAACTCCTGGCTTGCCATTGAGGATGGTCACATGGAACGCCCACTCTGTGCCCAACTCACAATGTGCTCCAGTCACAGGAACCTCATCGGTATGCTAGGGTAGTGGTGCTTATCAGGGACTGGTCTCGCGTGTTGCCTCCTTTGGATAAAAAAAAAGTTGATTGGTCTACCCTAGTCTAAAGAGTAAGTGGCGGTAGCACGGCTTCCTGAATGCCCCTATACTATACTTGCTGGGGTACGGGAAGGCTAGCTAGGTTCTATTCCTTCAGCTAGACTAAAGTTTAAAATCCCACTGCAGCTTATAACTAATCAGTTATTTTGCCATAGGTTGTATGAAATGTTATTTTAGCTTCCCCATTCAAGCCGGCATATGCCATGGTTTTGTTGCGAATCTCATTACTTTTTGTGTCGGGTCAGGGGTTTGGCTTCTGTGTGGAAAGCTTGGTGGTAGGATAGCTAAAATAAAGCCTAGTACTGCAACCCCTTTAAAAAAACAGGCCACTTTATTTTTGCAGATCCTACAGGCATTCGTAGACAGTCAATTGCCCCTAATCATTGTTATGAAAACATTTATTGTTTTCCAGTGCGAAATTTCCAAATTTCACCCGCAGCAAGACCATCTACGCTAGAATTTCACCCCCGCCTCTCTCTCTCTCTCCCTTCCGTCGCCCACCCCCTACCATCCATCCCAAAGTGTACACGTTCGCTGTGTTCTTTGAGACTGTAACCGGTTAATACTTTGCGTTTAACTGAACATGAGTGGCAGGCTGCGCGCGAGCGAGGTGCAAGATTTGTTCACGTCGTCGAGCTACGATAGTTTTCATTGACAACTAATTGACAATGTTATAAAACATAGACAGCTGCCTCCTTGGAAGACTTCACTCAGTCTCAAGCGATATGTGCGCGCGCGCTATTTTATTTACGTTACTGAACGTACCAGTACCACCACCACCAGTTCTAAGCGCAAACGTTGTTGTCGACTCTGGCAATTTGAATGCCAGTAACGTTATCTCTCTATCCCATTATAAGGCGTGGTTTGGCTTCTAGTTGTCATCCAACATCGCAGCAAACGCTACCAAATTGATGTTCTATATTATTGGCTTCGTTTTCCTCCATTAGATTACTCAAGTAGCGCTCGAGAAGAAAATAATTGGAGCTGGAAGAAGGGATTCATTGGTGAGTTTTTACTGGTGTTAGTCACCTAGCGTAAACATTATAGCTGTCTATTCTTGTTCACAAATTAGCAAGCTAACGCAAAAAACTTACATTTTGTCAGTATCCAAGGTTTGGTTAACTTTGTGTAGCGATACATAGCAAGCCATGATGATGCCAATCATGAGATATTAACTCAAGCAACCCAACATTTACATAACGCGCGTTGGCTAGCGTGAAGTGCCAATTGATCGCCACCCAGCATATAGATATCGAGCTAATAACGAGTTAGCTAGCTATCTCCCGGACTGAGGAGGGTGGGGGTACCTAAGGTCGAATAATATTTTCAGTTTCACTATTAACGTTAGCGAATGTTAACAAGAAACACCCCTGCTTGTAAACCTAATACACTTAGCTATATCGTGTGCTAGTGACTCATTGACGGTCACAATCTCTTTGCCTTGCTTGTGTTGCGCCTAGTACTAGTAATAGTACTAGTAGTACTAGAAGGGTTTCAAATCAGCTGAAAGAGACCTGTTTGTGGTGGGACCACTTCTTTTAGTGATTTGCGTTCTCACGGGCAGTGCAAACCACCGAATACGCTTGCATACTGATTCTCATGTGATATGTCATATATGCTAATATAGTTTTTCGTAGATCCCTAGTTTTATATTGCATATTTGCCAGTGTACTGGTTAGCTGACGCTTTGCGTTATGTTACTGTTCACACCCACTCGTCAACCTAATTCTGATTGGTCGCCCGTTACATATATATGCTTGTTAGTTACTTCGAAAATGTATGGCACATTTCTAATTAAATATTGATTCTAGCCGGCTGCTCTTAGCCAATTATCTACAATAACATATAAACCGTGCATTCACAACTAATCATAATCATAGATAGGAAGCTTTCTATTCGGTTCAGCATCTACAGCATCTAGGGTACTACTGCTACTGCAGTGTTTTCTGTAGCATTGAGCTCTTGCTTTGCACTAACTCATCGAGTTTATAGTCTTAATGTTCTACCTTACCCTATCCAAAGTCTCACATCTTTGCTAGTCTCCTTAATCAAAGAGGTATAGAAACATTAGGCCTAGAGACAGTTGATGCAAGGATAACTGAGCCCTCTGCAAGGAAATTACTAAATAGTAAATCATACTGACCCACCCACCTCAAGAAAGGCACTTGTTCTACATTATAATTTATTATTATTGTAATTATTATTATTTAATTTATTTATACAGGGTTAACCGACTGAGACCAGGTCTATTTTCCAGTAGTGCCCTGTTTAAAGGCAGAATATATAAGTTACAACAACAACAAAAATAAGCAAAAATAAATAAAAATGTTTACAATACAATTTTTACAATACAACACAATATTTAAGGCTCAACCATAACAATAACACTCTTCAGCTCCCAAATCCTCCAATAAAAGTTTAAGTTGTTCAACTCCAACTCCAACAAGTCATTCCCTGGTAGAAGCCATGATAAAATATAAACAATAGCACTGCAGAATCACTAAAATAAACCTTCTGAGTCAAACTCAAAGGTACTATTCTATTACAATTATTTAGTGTCATTCTAAAGTAGGGATGTTCCTAGCGACTAATTTCCCAGACGTTTAAACGGAAGTTTAAATTTAGACTAGTCTAAAATTAGGAAAACAGTCAGAAAGTCCCCAGAATTCTTTGGGATATTCACCAAAAAACGCTAAACCATGAAGAACAAACATTTAATTAAATATATAAAATATCTTTAATGTATAATGCGAATGAACTGCAATACATAAACAAACAAAAATACATCTTATTTAAAAATGTTGCCGCCGGTAACCCCTCCATGATTCTTCAATTTACGGAGCCATCTGTAGCCTATTTTGAACGCTCAATCTAACCTATCTCAAGCTTCGAGTCGAGGGAGTGGACGAAAAGATAATGTGACAAGCTGAAAGACAGCGCTACGTTGTTTTAATACAGTGTCGAAAACAACCATACACCGAAGACATTTCTTAGGTGGAAAATAATATCTGACGTTTGAAATGTGTATACATTTTTATATAGATCAGCAGCACATTCCGATCCGTGGCGGTCAACATTGAATGAGTAGAGTTAAGCCTGGTTTATACTTCTGCGAAGCAGCACGTAAACAGCTCTGCGTAGCTTCAAAGAGCAGGGGTTTCTGGGAAATCGTAGCTCACCGAGGCACGCCGACGTGTTGACGGAGAGTCCTCCCAACAGCGCGTTGCGCGAAGCGTCTTCTCAGTGCTTCAAACAATCGCTGATTGGTTGAGCAGTGTAGGAAGCAAGTAGATGTATTCGGTAATATTTTTGGCTGTATCCAAAACAAATGAAAACGCAGACGGCACAAAGAAATGGAGCAGATAGGCTGATGTTCAATAGCCTTCAAATCATATTAGTGGTTTTCTATAGGTACTTAGCTTGTACAAATGTTACAACTGTTTTAAACTGTATGTGAATGTATTGAAAAGCACTTTGGTCAGCTCTGCAAGTTTTAAACGTGGTCTATAAATTAACTTGATTTGATTTAATATAAGAAAATATGAAAAGCAGTGAGCACCCTTCGTCTAGTTGTTTATACTTTTGCGGGACACAACGGGAGTTTCCGTGTCTGTGCTTCTTCTACGGTTTTCTGTACATTCTGAATTACTGAATGCAACACTGCCACCTAGTGGGCCCGTTAAACTTACGTTGAAGTATGTAGGCAAACTACTGTGCGAACGGAAGCGCCAAATGAACGTTTACATTCGCTGACGCGCTCACAGAGAAGTATAAACCAGGCTTTAGGCTAGCGTAATCATAGCGTCTGCAGGTTAGGGCGGTAAACGATGTTATGATGTGTGCAGTTTGGCTACAATTAGCAGCCTTCTCTATTTGCAGGTTAACGTCCACATGCTGAATGTGGTTACGCTTTGCTCCGATCTAGTGACAATACGTGCCAGTTAATTCTGACACAGCCCACAATACAACCTTAATCCATCATTCCAATTATGTAGACGATCAGAGCACTGCCAAACTACGCTGGTTTTACGTGACGTCATTATTTGTCCCACTTTCCTCCTTGCCGGTTCAACTTGCAGAACTAGCAACATTTGACTAGGATGACACGTTTCAGTGCAAGTTATGTCAATATGTTATTTAAATGAGTACATAAATATAATAATACGTTTAACCGACTAGTATTTCTGGTGCCGACTAGCAATGGCAGCAACGTTTAACCGACTAGTCGCGCACATCCCTATTCTGAAGTAGGAGTTAAGCAGGAATTTGCTGCTGACAGATTCTTTTAAACATGCTGTATGTGTCCTAGATGGCCCACATTTCCTAATTTTTAAGGAGGCCCAATGCTTGCTAAACATCACACACAAAAGCAATCAACATTCATTCCTTACAACAAATAAGTAACTATTTGTTGAGGGACTTAAATTATCTAATAGCCAAGCAGATGTATTATTGTGATTGATGGATAAAATCAGCACAGTAATACTGATCTTTGAGATGGCATAATGGATATTATAACATCGTTTCCTGTGTATATTAAAACTAGTCTATCCACTTTGTCATTGAGCTGTCAGTCTTTCGTGTCATGCACTCAGAACATTTTTCAATTTGTAAATTTATGCTTTGTATTTTGTTAAAACAATGATTGGTTTAGATTCACCATGCCGAACAGTTGTCTGGGCTTGGCTTACTCAATCATCACATGACGACAAGATGTATTTATTTTGTGACCCGGTTCTTGTCAGGTGTCTGTATAAAGTTTAAGGAGGAGTAAGACCTCTGAGACAATTAATAATTTCTACCATATCCTTTACTCCTTCCAACTTCCTTAGGGCACACCAATAAATGAACATTCGACGTATGCCCAAAAATGCTCTGAACAAAAACAAAAGTAAAATATCAAGTGAAATATTTGGTCCTAAACTGAGGACCTTGTCGTTTAAGACGATCAGTTTCACATCCGTGGATTTGTTGATTGACATGTTTCCACTCACTCAATCTGTCAGTTGGATGCCTTTAGACTGATCCCTTAGCTCAGTGCAGGATCAGCCACTGTAAACTAAAGTGGATTAATTAGGCTCAAGAGAGAGACACTGATGCTCTGAATTACTTTGTGTATTAATCATGGTTCTATCATACTAAGATAGTGTATGCACCCCTTTGAGTTGTAGTCTCATTGGTCAGCTTGAGTTGACATGTGTCTAGAATAGATGCCTTCTAGTTAATCTGACATCACTGACATGTAATGCTAACAGTGTATTTCCTTAAGCTAAACACTTTAATAGGTTGGCTTTTGTCTTGACTTCTTAAGTCCCTTGTCCAATTACTGACAGTTTTTGTCACATAAGCAATGTGATACCATCTGGCAGTCTATATGACTGAGCATATGAGATTTTTTTGTACATGTCATTTTTGTGTACTTTATTTGCTTCAAGCATTCTTACCTGCATATATGTATATATATATATATATATATATATATATATATAAATATTCGGTGCTCAGCCAGGCTTCAAAATTTGCCACCAAGGCTAATATACAGTGTAAGTTGTAGGTCAAAGAGGCATTATATATGAATAAGTAGATGTCAATAAATATGTTCAAAAGTGGGTTTTGTAATCCATTGTTATTTTATTTCATATTTTGTAATTACCTTTGATGGTGGCCCATCCACAACAAAACCCTTTTCCCCACGCTGCTGAAAACAATCCCAGAAAAAACACTGCCCAGAGCATGTTCTTCTTCTTCTTCTTCTTATTATTCTTATTATTATTATTATTATTATTATTATTACCCTCATGATGTTATAACGGACCCGCAGCATTGTCAGAATAGAAGATATTCTATAGTAAGAGAAAGAAACTTGCATATAAGCATGTCACCTAGGCCTAATTCTTATAGGCCCTTGTTAATACTTATTCCTTTGTAACAAATGTTTGACTAGGCTACGTGCTCCACGGACTAATAAAAGATGAAGGCTTAAGGACATTATGCTCATGTCAGTGTTTTGAGCTGCCCCAGGTAACCTCTGAGACCCCGAGGTTTGTTTTTGGCCTTTGGGGTATTACGTTTCAGATGTGCAAATCGCAGGGTTGGCTGCTGCTGCCAGTGGAAATTTCCACTTCGGATTCAAACTGCAGCCTTTGTCTCTGGTGCATGGGGCTTACCAATGTCCCAGAAAGTTGTTCAGCAGAGCAGGTTAACTAATGGTGTTGGAAAGCGCAAAAAATAAATGTAATTTTAGTAGAACATTTGGTTGTATGTGAACTTTAAAGGCTTTGTGCTCATTTAAAGCCTTGAAATAAATCCACTAACTCTTAAGGCCCTGTTATTTAATGTATTAAAGTACAGTGTTGCAGAGTTTCTGACATTTCAAAGGAGTCAGATCTGAGCTGTTAAGACATTCTACATCCTATGGAATGAAATGAGACTTGTCATGCTTGTCAGTATTCCGTCAATGTTCCTTTTGATCAGAAACAAGGTTTACAGTAGTTTAGGTGTTGGAGGGTCTGTCGGCTGTGGGCTGTCTGTGTTTTGGTCTGGATTTTGTTTTATTACCCATTAACCAATGTGTGCAGGGAAAGCCATCAGAAGGTGTGTTACAAAATTTGGAAATGGTAAATTCAGATCCTCACTAAGCTATATTCAATTATTGATTTCTATCATTTCTCTTTTGGACCTTTTAAGTTTGGATTTGTTGGCACGGAAATGGATATCAGCTGTAGTTTCAGTTACAAGGTCAAAGCTTTGGCCATGTTCTTCTGGGGTTCCTTGGCACATGGTCTACAGTCTCATTTTAGGGGAATGCTTCACAGTTAGTGCAGTACTTCATTCTACCAAACGCAAAGCGCACTGTCTTCTGGAGAATGAACAATTAGAGGATTAGACAAATAGAATAAAATAAAAAGTATATGTAATGCTTCCCAAAGGACAGTCAAAATATGATGGATAGGTGTATATGAATGTGAAACACATCCAGTAATTTCTTAATGGTTAATAAGCTCTCCATCTGATTTGTGATCATCTTGGAGTCTGGTAGGCTGCTAGGCAGTGACTGGGAGGCGCTTCAGTATGTGGGCTTACCACCCACGCATATGTTTGTATAAGGAATGCCCCACTTCCTCCAATCAGCACTTCAAATACAACACACTTCAAGTCATTTACTTCTGTAACATGTCAAGTCGGTGGATGATTGGATTAAGCATTTTAGAATTTTGCCCATGAACGCTTTGGTTTAATTTTTTATTGAACGATGAACGCATTTGAAAAATAAGTACTACTTGAATAAGTGACCGGTACCGTGGTATGGTTTTCGCTGCATTGTAAGCAACAGTTTTTACAATCTCTGTGTTTCAAGATTTTTGTCTTTCATAAAAATTGTTCTATTTTTGGTGTTTGTTTTTCTGCATACTGTAAAATGTCAATTATGTTTGTTTGAATGCTCTAATCTTAGGAACATTCAACTACTGCATGAAAATCCAAGATAAGGCCTTTGTAAGACATAGGCTAGCTCTCAGAGTGATCACACAGTAGTTTGTTTTAAATACCCGCATATCACAATTAAAATAACCTCTGTAGGCTTCAATCCAAGTCAGTCGTGTGTGACTGGGTCCATAGCTCGATGGATTGGATGAGTGGATTTGTGAAGTTAATGTTGCCGGCTTAGTAACAAGACTTAGCTAGGCTAATGTCATATTTCTCCTAGTGTTCTATAATCGTGGAACAATTAATAATTGCTTTGAAGATCAGATAAGGATTCTGCCCTGCATGTCCTCATGCTCTTCTCCAGTCATGCATAATATGTTTGTTTGTTGTGTCCTAAGTGGGTCCTTCAGTTCCAAGGAGAGAGTGAGGCAAAGAGATATTTTTAGAATCTCTCATAGTAGGCCATTTTGTACTGCAGGGTGGAGAAGATAGTCTTTAGGAATAAAGTACAGCAGAGCCCTTTCCTTCTGACTGTCGATGTCACATGTAAAACACAAGACAGTTCCCATGGTGTGAGTGACTTGCAGATTGCAGATATCAATATTAAATATTGTTGTCAAAGTTATTTCAATCACATTTCATACTAATTTAAAATTAAAGGTTTTTCAATGAATATGGTGACTTGTTTTCTTAAATAATGGAGCGGGACCCCACAAATTGCTTCTACTATCATTTAGCTGTCACCATGTAGCTTGGTGACATTGAAAAGCCCTTTTCTCTCATGGTTTCTGTATCACAATGAATGACCTACTCTGTCAGTGCTGAGTAAAGCGGGTTCAGGCCTTGTCCTTCCACCGCCGGGGCCTCCCGGTAAGATGGGCACCAATTGTAAGACACCCTGCTGCACATTCTTTCACAAGGAAAGGGGACTCTTGCTTGCCGTAGTTTATGGCTAGAAAATCTGAATCAAAGTCGTAGCTTAATTGAATCTAGTGTATTTTAAATTTTCAATGTTGTTTTAATTCAGTGTCACGGTTTTCTCTCAATCATGATAGCCTCTAGATCTGACTGGGGATCTAGCATCTGGCATGGATGTTTACTGCAAAGGGTAGGGTTTCCAGACGACAGGGCGTAACGAGGAACGTCTAGCTCAGCGAATCCTGATACTTTGAGTAGGGGTGCAATTCTGAGGGGGGAAGGAAATGCCATGACGTCGAGTTGTATAAGTCACCTTACACGTTGTTCCCCGGATGTTCTTTTCTGTTTATTAACGTTTTCCAGAAAAGCCATGGATTTTATGCCAATTTTATGTAAAACCTTGTGTGAAAGAACACAGGGCAAATTAATCAGCTAAGTCCTAAATGGTGGCAAAAGTCACCCTTAAAAGAAACTTATGAAAGTTATACTTAAATCAAGCCTTTATCAGTCACAAAATAATAACAAATCACGTACTCAACATCTTCAATCAACAGGCTGCTCCATAGTCCACACACAACTGTGATAGCCATGGCAGCCATTTCCCATCTAATCTCCCTGTCATAATAATGCCCATTCATAGAGGGAATGATCATCTGGGAGTGCCGGCCTTGGAGCCCACCCAGCAGTGCTTACCATTGGCAGGTTGCATAACTGCATGGCACTGCCAGTTTCACACAAAAACAGCCACTGTGTCAACACTGGCTCTGTAACGCAGATAATAAAAAGAAGAATTCCAGAGCTGCATCCGGGGAAGGTCCCAACACAGCTTACTGTTGATTTAGTCCTTTTTGAATACTAAGCCTTGTAAAAATACGTAACTAGAAGTCTGTTCTAAATACAGTTTTTTTTTTGGTTTGCTGTGCAACACACAATTTGTAATACAAGTGAAGCATTCACAGATCATTTGAGCAAAGTCAGATTAATTTAACATAGGTTCAGTTTTAAAGAAACTTAAAATAAACAAGTGTATTCGCCATTAAATTGTTAATAGACGTTTGTGGACTTCTAATCTAAGTAACATAACCTCTGCGGTCTGACAAAACAAACTGTTTACTCTATAAACTAACTAGTCGGCAGCAGCCCTGAGCGGAAAGGTCAGCTAAAAGGGATAGTTAAACATTTTGGGAAATAAGATATGTAAAAGCGACTCATTGTTGTTATAACAGATACGCAGTCAAACCCGTTTTTACAAAGTGGAACTATAGTTTTACCTTGTGTCAGGTAGGCAGCATCGCAACAATAGGTCTGACTGCGTATCTGTTCACTTTTGACGGAGCCATGCTAGCTGGGTCTACTGCCTGACAGCCATTTTTGCTAAGCTAGGCTACATCTACTTTTGCAAATAACTCCTTATTGGATGTACAATCATAACAGTAATATTAGGTTTGCAAATTTTCTGGAATTTCCGGGATCGATCAGTTGGTCATGTTAATGAACTGTAATCAATTAATTGTTAACAAGTAAAATATTGTTAAAAGTAAAATAATTATACAGCATGAATTTACCGATGACTTGTCTCGCAAACTTTATCCAAACATTTGCCATTTGCTTATAATGCTAGCAGCAACTTAATATATATATTCCTTTTTGGAATGAAAAAGGATCCTCATAACCACGAATCCATAGGCCTTATTGTTCAATTTAATCGTTTAATTTGAAACTCTTGATCGAAAATGAATGAATAAATTGGCAAAATAACTAAATTCTTAATGAAGATTGATCGATCATCCATTTATCACGAACAACCCTAATTATCATTTATCATCTTGTCCGAGTAGGGGTAAGAGCATATATTTTCCCCCAAAAAGTTGAAATGTCCCTTTAATGTTTTGTTCAACTTTTTACACCTTTAAAAATCAGTGGTGACGGGTTGACACACAGTGTTATGGGTGACTGAGGACTGGGTTAATCTCACGTTCATGCCTGCATGCTTAGGCTGACGCCCCTCCTCTTCATTTGTATTGGACTGTATGAATAGCAGAATGTGTGAAAGAGACGCATGTCTTTCAAGCCTTCCTAGAGACCCATCTGTGTACGTTCTATCCATGGGCATGTGACTTCAGATGGGTGGAGAGATTCAGAGCTTCTGTGTTTCACCAGAGTGAAGGAGACTGAAGCATACTGTTGAGAGGGAGAGGGAGCTTGGCACAGTGCCATTTTTTAGCTAAGCTCCAGCCAACCAACTAGAAAGTAGCACAGCATATCACTCTACATATCGTACTACTAGTCTTCTAAAGTGGGATATGTTATTATTTCTGTAGACATATAGATTGGTTTCGTGGCAGCATGAAGGCACCACAAGGGTAAGTGTTTGTGTGAGAGTGTGTGTTGGGGGGGTGGGGGGGGTCGGTTCTGTCTGTCTGTGTAAAGGGCGTGCACATACTCTGGAAGTAAACATTGTCATGTGGTGGAATTGCTCAGTGGAAGGTTGGGTTTAGCCTTGTGTCCGCCCTGACCAGCTGAATCAGAAGTTGTGTTTTTGTGGGACACTATCCAACAGTCTCTCCCAAAATGACAAGTTTAGCCATTATTGTCAGCTCCTCTCTTTAAACCCTTGGTTTTGTTAATGTTTTTTCATGTTCCTCTATTGTGAAACTTATTAGCTTTCTGCTTGCATCAGAAGACAAAACACTAACACTTAGCAATGTCATGATTGTGAGGAGGAGGGTCTAATCTGGCAAAATTGTGTTAAGTGTGAATCATGTTTTAAGCTCTTGTTTGTTTGCAATGTATTGAATACTTTTTCGTTTTACAATCCCATCTTGTAGTCTACCTAGGTAAACTGTATGACCTATAAAATATGCCCCAGTTACATAACTCAAAAGGATATGAAAATAACTAAACAATGAAAAATACATCTTTGCTTTTTTCTTACAGGATGATTTGCAATGTTTTTTGAATAGGGAATGCTGTAATTTCCCAATGTGTTCTATTATTCCTAATATTTTCTTCATGTTTTGTTTTAATCCAGAATATCCATGAGCTCCGATTTCCAGCACTACAGTTTCAGGATGCCGAACATAGGGTTCCAGAACCTCCCCCTGAACATTTACATTGTGGTGTTTGGAACAGCCATCTTTGTCTTCATCCTTAGCCTTCTCTTTTGCTGCTATTTGATAAGGTAAGATGAATGCAGCGACATAGTTATGTTGTCCATCGAAGTATTGACTGTTTTCTTTTGTTGATCGCTCGGCCTTGATCGGTTAGCTAATTTATCAAAATAATGTTTAAGGGCCATAGACTATTATCATATTACTTAATTGTATTTGCACCCCTAATGTATGGGATCTAAACAACGATTTCTTACCAAACTGTAATGCTCGATTTGCAATTAAGGTAGTATTTTTTAGTACTTAAAGGGATACTTCACCGATTTTCTTAAACAATACATGTTGTTGTTTAGGCTAAATTGAGTAAGTATATTGAACAAGTTCGGGTCATTGGATCAACGTAAGTGAAATTCACATATCTTTTCAACCACTTTACCACTTTAAATGGTTAATTTGGGCAATACGGTGGCTCAGTGTTTGGCACTGATGCCTCACAGCAAGAAGGTCCTGGGTTCGAACCCCGGCCAATCCAGGTCCTTTCTTTGTGGAGTTTGCATGTACTCCCCGTGTTTGTATGGGTTTCCGCCGGGTGCTGTGGTTTCCTCCCACCACCATGAAAACACGTTAGGGCTAATCCTGCCGTCAGTGCCCTGACCTAGGCACTGGCACAGTCCTGAAGTTGGTCAATTTCCCCCTACGGGGCCAGGTCGCCACTGCAAAATAGCACTCGTGCTCAGTTGGACTTACCTGGTTAAAAAATTGAATTAAATTAAATTAAATTAAATTAAATTAAATTAAATTAAATTAAATTAAATTAAATTAAATTAAATTAAATTAAATATATATTCATTGTACACCACAATGTCTATAGATCATTGGGCAAATCAAACTTAGAACTAGCAAACGCTCTCTCCCCTTGGCTGAAAATGGCGATAGTTTAAAAAAATTCAGGAAGGACCCCCGATGACACAATAGAGTCATTTTCTCAACTCGTTTGACATTCTGCTGTTTGATTGCGAAATGCTGAATGACAATACAGTGTTTAAAATGCAACATTGGTATCTGATGAAAAACATATCAAAAGATCGAAAATTGGTGAACTATCGCTTTAACTGAATAACAGTTTTAGAGTTTGTATGAGAACAACGAGCACTCTTCTTCTAAAACTATTTGTGCCCTGAGGGTCAGCATTTATTTCTCCCTTTGATGTCGACTTGGGTGGATCAGCCTAAGGTCCATTGTAACTCATTGCATAATTACAACCATTACATGCAACATAATGAATGGATTTGTAATTACCAGCGCGTCATAAGAGGTGAGCAAACAAAGCAGGCCGATGATGCAAACCAGATTCCCATCAGTCATTTGACAATTCTTTTGAGACCTGACCGCGCACATGGGTTTTGCCAGTTCAGGGTTGGAATCTTATCTTCGGTAGATTTATATACTTTTTTTCAAACTCAAAATGTTTTTATTTTAACTTTTCATGCTGTTATTACATCTTTTTGTGAGGATTTATATGTAACCAGACTCTCTTTGGATCTAATTCAGGTTAAAGGCCCCCTCACCCGCCGATATATATGTTTTCGTTAACTTTGTTTGTTTCACAAAGGGGTAAAACGGTTCAACAGCACAGTTTGGAGAAGATGATATTACAATCCCTTGCTTGATAATCTGAAAAGGTAATGTCTTTTATGGTAAAAAGTCAAATCCAAATAGGGTTGCTTTTTTCTTAAAATAAAGAATTTCAACTCTTGACAGCCGAATGTTCAGATTATCAAGTGTCTATAAAAATATATAATAAAAATGAGTTTGCACGCTGAAAAGCTCTAAAAGATGCAGTCTCCCTGTAATTGGCAGTTGGTTTCCTTATTCTGAATAACCGACTTCTCAAATTTGGACATGTTGTGTTGTGTCCCCATTAGATTCCCATTTTTGGAAAATAGAATAAATACATGAATATTAATCAGAAATTACAATTTAATACAGATAACTCTACTGCATCGTTTTTTGTTTTTTGTCTGTAGCAGGTTTATTTATTTAAGTGCATTTGCAAGAAGGATATTCAGAAAAACTCAAGTCTCTTAAAATATACAGTACTGTGTTTAAGATTTAGGCAGGGGATACTGTTTTGAAGGCGGAGGATGGTCACACCAAATGTTGATTTGATACAGATTTGCTTTTCCCTCACTTTGTATTTTATGAATTGAAAAAACAACAACAATAATAATAATAATAATAATAAACAATTAACATTTCTATATATATTTTTTATTTTCTAACTTCACATCTGCCTAAAACCTTTGCACAGTACTGTACCTGGATTTCTTTTACAGCTTGACATCAATGAGTGCCTCTGTGACTGTCATAAACAGGTGGCTCATCGGTTTAACCTTATTTTAGGCTCACTTAGCAGGAGAGTCTCTTCTGTTCTCTGGAAGGAAATGGGGGAGGGAGAAAGTCGTGTGCTGGAGTTGACATGTGAATGTTCACTGCCCTGTTTTAGTGTGGGCAAAGGTAAAACACACATGAGACTGACATTTGGCTGAACATCACAGCAACATTCAACTCCATCTTTAATGTTTGTCCACAGTCAACACACACTGGTGAAATATGTCCATGTCTGGCAAACACAAAGATGAGGACCTTGTAGTGCAGGATTCAGAGACATCACATAGGAGGTCCAGTCGATCCTTGTTTGTTATTCATATCTAACTCCAATGCTAGTGTTAAATTGTTGCTAAATCCAAAATACTTCAATTGACAATTGGTAGATAAACACTAGAATGTCTTAAGATGGATGATTGATCAAATAGCTTTACATTTGAGTTTTAAATTTCAAATACTTTTTAGTGCATAGACATACATGCAAGCAAATGTTATCCTACTTTGCAGTATAGGGAGGGGCAACAACACCTAGCTGCATTTGCCAGCCAGTGGCTAACCTCATCCCTCACTGATTACTGAGCTAACAGTCACAAATCAACCCACCCCTCCCTTCATCCCTGACCACTGCCCCTTGCCCACGGGAGTCTGCACCTTTACCTGCTGGTCTCTTTCAGAATGTGAGTCTCTCTCCTAGACTGTGCTGCCTGTTTTACAGATCCCTCTCACTCTGCTCCGAGAGGTTAAGGTTACTTTTAATGGAGGTAAATCTTACAACCCTATGTCTCTCTCG
>JAVQIZ010172549.1:0-15971 GCA_036023535.2 Galaxias brevipinnis | reverse complement strand
CCATCTCACATAAAAATTTGGCCCCCCGGCTTTCCCCGCCCCCCCCCCCCCCCCCCACACACACACACATGCGCACACATCATCCCCGCTCCCCCTGTTTCTCCCTCCCTCTAGTTCCTACTGTATTTTCCCCCTCATTAGCTCTTCAGCAGGCAGCCTGGCCCGTGTGTTGAGATCCACAGAGAGGGACGAGGCATGGCGGGGGGGGTCTCCTTACCATTTCACAGGGATGACCTCCGCCCCCCAGCCCATTTGAAGGGCTGACAGGTCGCAGTGCCCGCTCCCCGGCTCAGGTAAGGAGGGGGGATGGAGAGGTGGATGAAGGCAGACGTGGCAGTACAGATATCTAACAGGTTTTAATAAGGCACAGCCAGCAGTGTGTTGGAATTCAGCTCATAACCAGGTATGGTGGTCTCTTGGCTCTTACGTCGGGGTAACACATAGTCCCCCCCCCCCCCCTCTCGGTGCCTCAGAGCAAAACAAACTAATTCTATTTGTCCATCACTCCCACCCTCTCTCTTTCTTTACGGATCCAGATGATCCTCCAGAGGGACAGCAGGGTTGCTCTGCGATGCTGTTCCTCAGCCTCACCACCGCCCGTCTGTTTCAGCCACCGTCTCGCTCCATCCACCTTCTCTTTCTTTGTCTGCCCCCCCCCCCACCCCTGCTCCAGCACTCCTCCCTTTCTGAGGTATTTGTGTTTTGATCCCTCCCTCCCACCTTCCCTCTCACGTTATCTCGTGACTTCGACCGCCATGTCCTGCTAAAAGTTTACCACATAGGCAAGAAGAATGACTGACGATCCATATTTCATGTGCGGCATTAAAAATGCAAAAGATCTGTTCTCCTTCTATATTCTGAGACTCCAGGAAAAAAAACAAGCCTCAATAATGAATGAGCAAAAGGTTTGGCTAAGAAAAGAGAGCCGGAACGGTGTGATTGAGCCAACGGAGAGAGAGAGCTAAGAGGGCAGAAGAAGAAGACGGTTGGATAGACACAGTTGGAGAGAGGGAGCCGGATAGCAGAGCCAAGATGGTTTGACTAGGAATCAGGGCAAGCGAGAGGGAAAGAGAAAAAATGGAGAGAGAGAGCGAGAGAGAGAGAGAGAGAGAGCGAGAGAGAGAGAGAGAGAGAGAGTGAGAGAGAGAGAGAGAGAGATGTCTGAATAAACTAAACAAGGAAAGAGAGAATGAGAGGTCTTTGGGGGTAGAGGGAGCAGGTATTTGGGGTAGAGATAGCAAGTCTATGGGGTAGAGGGAATAAGTATTTGGGGGTAGATGGAGCAGGTCTTTGGGGGTAGAGGGAGCAGGTCCTTGGGGGTAGAGGGAGCAGGTCCTTGGGGTAGAGGGAGCAGGTCTTTGGGGGTAGAGGTTGGTGATCCCACATCCTCCTGTGGTGAAGATGTTGCGACCCAGGCCAGTGATAAAACCATAGAGAAACAACTATATGCCGTGTTCTATCTCTCTGGGTGGAACCACCTCCGTCCCTGGGTGTACACAGCTGGCTGGACCCGGTGCCCTGCTCTCACTCAGTCACGCACAGCAAACACAACGCTAGCCTGACCCTGCTGCAATGTCAGCCACTTTACACACACACACACACACACACACACACACACACACACACACACACACACACCTCATTTAACCCACCTCCATCCACCTCACTGGTGTTGCCTATATTTGCACCCCTAAAAGAACACATGTTGGCCAGGCATCTCTTAGTTATGCACTCTGCTTAAAAAGAATTTAAGTGGAACCTTTTATTTATTCCATTAGGTGATTCTTTGCCAAATTCCCCGAGGAATTTTCACCGAACACGTAGAGCTTGGTGGATTGCGGTTGGGATGGCGGTCGTTATGTTTGGCTACCGTTCCAGCAGCAGACTAACCAAACCACCGCTTACTGGGGAAAAACAGACTGACTCACATTCCTATCAATCCCACCCAGACATAGCTCGCTGCACACTCCCGCCTTGTTTAAATGCAAAGCCCTCAAATCACACCAGACATCTCAGTGCCTCTTCCCTCCACAGGGAAATAGCTGGAAAGGCTTGATCATGTTGTGTTATTGCCTTTTGTCTTCACAATTTCAAGGGAAAGCTTGTCCACCCTGACATACAGGGGAGCCAAACCATGATGTATCACAGCCACGCAATCTAGTGGAAATACCCACAACGAATGAAACCAAGGCAGAGGAAATGCACAAGATGAAAGGCCAACTTCTCATCCGATTAAATGACGGCGTCAACTTGATTCCGTTACAGTTAACGTTAGGTTGGTTGAAAGATGAGGATGGCGAGGCCACCGGGGCCAAGGGCTCTGTCACTCTGCCATCTAGTGGCGTGTCAGGAGAGCTGCAGGGCACATTTGGCAGCTTCCTTTGACGTTAAACTCCATTAGTCTTTGTCTACTATAGCATTGGTAAACACCACAGCAGGACCTTTTAGTTTGTAGTGTTGGTGTTCTACTTCAGGCCTGTTTTCATCCGTTTATGCTTTGCTCTCATCCAGTATTTATATCTGATGATGTTCTCTCCATTCTTTATGTTTACCAGAAGAGATGTCCCAAAAGAACATTTTCAAATACACAGGATACAGTGTTACATTATCCATTTAAGCCATAATCCAAGATGAGCCCTTTAAAAAACTATATTTAGAATGAATTTGGGCTGAGAGCATACACGTCATTGTATGTGTGTTCAAGTGAGAGTTCAAGTATTCACAATCTTTGATAACATGCAGACATCCAGCCATTTGAAGGCTAACAGCCATGCTTTGACTTGTTTCAGGATGGAAGCCCAGTGCCTGTGTTAAGAACACGAATGAAGAGCACATATCTGGTCAAATTGGACGATGACACCAACATACATGCACATGCACACACGTACTCTCTCTCTCACACACACACACACACACAGACCTAATTAGCGTAGGACAGGGTGTCCCACAGTATCAGTGTAATGAGGGCAGCGTAAACAAGACTGTCGGAGAGACAGAGAGAGGTCTGGAGCCAGAGACAGAGGCTCCCTATCTCTCCCAGAAACCCCGGAAGACATCAGACAAGATAGCCACCATTTCAACACACGTCTCAACGTTTATCGTAGGGTTTCTGGAGAAAACAGCGGCCGATCTAGCTTACTCTATTTTTAAGAGTATGCGGTCAAAGTGGCAACTTCTGAAACATACCGTGACTCACCATAACTGATTGAAAATCAAAGTGAGAAACACAGATTAGAACTGTGATCTGTCAACGTTGCCTCGAATTCAACTAAAGAATTAGACCGATTCTAAAGTCGTTATGTCTTCCGTAATGCAGAACCATTGACACAAACACAAAGACACAAAAACAAACAGACACACACACACACACACACACACACAGTCACACTGACACACACACATGCGTACGCACTCATCCTCCGTAATCAACACGTACAATGCCAAACCCGTACAGGCTGTATCCACCAGCCAGCCTCCCCTCTCATTTTTTTTTTTTTGCCCCCCCCCCCCCCCCTGCTTCCATTTGGGTGTTTTATCTTTTGTTTACTGCCGATGGTTTATTCTGAGCGGTGCGAGAGCGAACGGCGCTCCACCAAACTGTTTGGCAGCCGCTCAGTTTGATCTGCAGTCATGGATGAAAGCCGTCGGCGGGGGGAGGCCGAGGGGGCTGGTGGAAATATTAAAAACACCACCATGCAATTACAATGGAAATACATAAGTGTGAATGGTGACAGCGGGGGGAAAGTTCCGGCCCCACCATTGTGCTGGCAAACAGCGTGTGACGGAGTGCTGGTGTGTGACACAGCAGGGGTCATGAACAATTGCGCCAGCCTGAGTTGTGTGTGGATGGTGAAGACGCCTCGGACGCCAACCAGTCGGTTTCTGGAGCTGTGAGGCGGAGCCCAGCGGGGCCGGTAGGTTTTAGCGTCCACGTCCCCGTCTGACAAGTCTCCCCATGCAGCCTGGGATAAGTAGTGAGCGTCGGTGTTTGAACAGCGACTTCCTCCTGGTCGTTGGCCTGAAGGTGAAGTGACTCAACAGCACTAGCACATAGCCTCTCTGGCACAAACAGAGGTGGACGACGCAGAGCCCTCTCCAGCACACTCAAAGTGGGTTTGCTCAGCAAAGCATGGAGGAAGTAGGGGCCCAAACTAAAGGCGGAGGTTTGATGTTCAGGGCTGCCGGGGTGAGAGACCAGCCAGCCTAATCACCAGCGGCCCACAGAGAGCCGGCATCAGAGAGGCAGCGTTTCTCAGAACCGTGGAGCTGGGAGTCTTAGAAGGGCGATTAGAGCGCACCAGCCCCGGATCATAAACAGACGCTATTCCCAGCAAGAGGGAGATAAGAGGCACTTTCAGCAGCATGGAGGAAAAAGTGCCAAGTACAAAAGCGGGAGGAGACATTTTCACACAATTGCAAGACCCCGGAGAGGGAAAAACAGATCGAGAGAGAAGGACGTGAAAAATAATTAGAAGAGAGAGTGGGTCGGACTTCGGGAGGCTGAGAGGAGATTGAGTGAGGGGGGCACTCTCACCGAGTGAGGTCATTAAGGGTCGACATCTCAAAAAGGACTTTGCAGGCCCATGTCTTCAGTCAACAAACCAGTCACCGCTTATGTGCAAAACAATCAAACACTAATAAACACAAATGCACTCTCTCTCTCTGTCTCTCTGTCTTTCTCTCTCTCACACACACACACACTGACACACACACAACAGAAACTCACACAGAAATAACCTTCTCACAGCCCACCCTTATCTCGACACACCCAGGCATTCTTTCTTTGGCATTTGCAGACTTTCCCTCCCCTCGAACACTCAGACACAAACACACACAAAGACTCTCGCACACAATCCTCCATGCACTTCTTCTCCAGCCAAAGCAGAGTGTACGGATGCAAACTGGCTACATCTTTCATCCCCCCAAAAATCACAGAGGTGGCACACAAATCCATCTCATCCTCTCCCAGCCATTCACCACCGACTCGTCCAAATGCCTTTTGTCCCAGCCCTCCTCCTGACTGTCCCCTCTCCCTCTGCTGGCAGTCACCCAGCCCATTCACAGCTCACTCCCCCCGCCCCACCGCCCCACTGTCTCAGCCCCGGCCCTGTTGGGCTACCAGGCCAGTTAGGTCTCATTGTCCTGAACTAGAGAGGGACAGGCTGGCTGCTAGCCCTGGCAAGCTGAAGTGGAACAATGCCGTTCTCCCAAGACAAAACAAAAGCCAGTTGACACAGTGGCAGTCTGTGGCAAAGGGTCCAAACACCCAGGCTAAAGTAGGGACTGTAATATCTCAAATAGCGGCATGGCTAGGCAGTTCGGAATCAGAAGGTCAAATCGAACATTGGTTTTGGCTTACGTTTATCTGCTAAGCTATGATAGGACAGCCGTTCCAAGCTTACTCTGTTATCCACCCGCACAGTGACGGACGTCGATTAGCTGGGCCCATGCTCCATTGGACTTTTAACATCGGAAGCCTGAACCACAGCTCCCACATGGCTCGCATAGCCCAGATTACAAAAGAATCAGGACATCACCCATTTTTCGTTTTGTGTTCACAAACCAGCCGGATTTAATTTGGAAAAACATGTTTGCATCGGCTCGCGTGTGTGTCTACATGTGTGTATGTGTGTTTGAGTGTGTGTTGGATCATCAAAGTCGTGAAACATGAGTTTATACTGGTCCCTGCTGGCGAATGTATGTATTGCAGCTTCAGTTGTTCTCAACCATAGAACAAGGGAGGATGCATAATATGTATTTAATGAAATCATAATTACCATGGGTTGCGACAGCTGTACTAAAAGGTTACCATATTGTATTAATTCTGTTTATCAAAAAGTGAAAACAATTTGAGACAGAAACTGAGGACATAGATCCAAAGCACAAGAAGCACAAACAAGGTACAACAGCTCCATCTAAAGATAAAATTAAGGAGTGAATATTGCGAAAGGAAATTCATGACAAGCACTCCAATGTGGATAGGATTTAATTGGATTGTACTTTATTGATCCCAAGGGAAATTGTAATATAATCAGTTGGCTATCAAATAATATTTTGTTATATTGCTCACCAACACATTAATGAAAAGGTCAAAATACCACAAACAATACTATTATTAAACATAATAATTTCCAATATCAAAAGATAATCAGCATCTTTGGGGAGTGCAGAAATAAATGGCCATTTTTAAAAACATTACTTAAATATACCATCCAGTTCTTAAAGCATCATTCAACAAATAAATCCATGAGAATCGTATGGGTATCATCCTCAGATCCACAACGAACGACGTGGCAATATCATCATACAATTGTTGTATGTATGACTTAACCTGTCTAAATTCTTAAGCATACAATGTAAACAAACAAAAAGAAGGCATGACTGTTAATTGGGTTGCACCTGTGTTGTATAGAACCCTCTCTGATGATGCCTGGTTTTACACTCTAGCAATCAAACAAGGCCTGTTAAGAGTTCACTTAAAGGAAGAGGGAATGTTCACAGCTTCCAGTGAATATGACTGGGAATTAGTAAGAGCACTGTAAAAGTACATAAATCTAATATAACTATTATGGACCATACATTGAAGAGCATCATCCAGACCAAGCCAATGCTGATGTATCAACTGCAAACTCTGAAGTTGTAGTACAACCCTTTCAACCACTTTCATAATAATAATAATAATAATAATAATAATAACAATAATAATAATAGATAAATAAATAAATTAATTAATTATTGCATTTTTGTATTTCCTTTTTAGCACTTTTCTCAGGACTCAAATCATCTAAGATGTGTTCCAGTTATGACAAAGTAACTGTATAACAGCATCAGGCTAGTTTTGACCTCCCAGCTATCCACAGTAATGGTCCGTTTAAGAATGCACTCTATTACGCCTGGAAAGGACTAGAGCTGCTCAAGGCATCAAGTAGGGAAAAACAGTTGCATGATTACGTTTTTAAAAGGTTTTTGTAAAATCAATATGTTCAGTGTATTAGTGTTTATTTTTACACTGATATTTTTATGGAAGAAATCAGTGTAATACAGAATTAGTATATGCAGAAGCTGAACACACACAGTGCATGCATAAAACCTATGGAATCCAAAGTATTAACATCCCAAACATTTCAGAACCCAATCAAATTCCCCAGGCATCAACAAAATGTTCAAGTCAAGTTCTAACAGTATGCAAGAACACTGAACGAGTAGATCTCAACCAATGTCCCATGGTGTCTTGGGTGGTCCACAGTTTAACAACAGGGTTTCAGGATAAAAATAAAGAGAAAACTGTAACTATGTTATAAATGTTGTTTGAGTGCTTAAATTATAAGTAAAAGTATAATGGACTTCTAACATTATTTTAAAGCCAATTTATTTGCAGGTTTCACCAATATTTGTTGTTAAAACATTGCAGGTTTATATATTACATCTATTTTTACAGTAATTCCCTGTATCTATTGTCACAAACTGGCTCTGGGTTTGTGACAAAGGATGGGAGTCTACAAAAGTTTTTGTAAAAACAAAGAATAGTTTTTAGTGGTAAAGGTCATAAGTCAGCAAGGTCAGTAGGGAGTGTGGATGGAGGAGAGAAGTGTGGAGTGTTGTAAAGTGTAACCAAACCAAAACCAAAACTTATCGTGCCAAACCACACCTAACCTAAAACAAACCAAACCAACCTGACAACTAACCGGTTGTTTTGCTGCGGAGCGCGCAAGAGAATCTCAGAGAGAAAGAGACATTGAGCATTGTGACTTTATAAAGGCCACAGGTCCCAGGTGTGCCACATCAGTGTGACCAGCCTCACATCAGTCTCCTGTTGATCAGCATCAGGATGAAGGAGCCCACATTCACAAGCAACTAAAATAGAAATTAAAATCCTAAACTCAGTAAAGCAACATCATCAGTAGTCCCATTGCCTTGAGCACTTTTGAGTTCAGGTTGATGTAGGTTTAAATCCTATAATGGGACACGCAGTCTTGAAGATATTTTTGGAGCAATTATATTATTTTCAATCAAGTCAAATCAAAGGATTCCAACAATATAAGAAAAAAACACAGTAGGATCCCAATTGTTAAAGATCTACTATAATCAGTTCAAACATAGTATGTGATTTCAAAAATATTCGCACAAGGAAAGTAACAAATACAAACTAATCGTTTTCATTAAATATGTCTCAGGGACAAATACAGTTCACAGAATTACAAGCTACATTTAATCGTATAATATTCACACATTTAAATTCTCCCCTTCATCCTATGTAGATTGATCAAATGGGAAAATTCTCTGTGCTTTCTCAGAAAACAACCCTATTTAGGTTATTTCATTTTGATATAATACTGATGTATGATATTTTACGTACTGATATGATTTCTTGGAAAGAGAGTTACAAGGAGATTACTCATCCAGAAATGGATGAAATGTATTTAGCTGCACCACATGCTCTATTGGGGTTGTGTACTGTATTACTTTAATCCCCCAACGCAAAACCAATATAGTTTCCATGCAGTCTTGTAGAACAGGCTCTGGTGGCAATAGTTACTGAACACAAGTTGCTATCTTTTTTTCAAAAATATGTTTTGTGTGTTCTTTTAAGTTTGGAATTCACAGTTGCACATTAGAGTGGCACAACCTGATAAACTGAAACACGCATAGTATCATGTTGATACTAGGCCCCCCCAGTGTCACTTTCACATGGACACATTGTGGCATTGTGTTCAAATGTGCCCTGAAATAAACTGTGTTTATATTATTATCTCAATACTGAGCAGATGAAGGCCTGTTCCTCATCATACATTTCATCTCCGGTCACATGGGCCATACTCCATCTGTCAAATCCCCCAAACAGAAATCACCCATTAAGCCACGGGCAGTGCTGACTGGCGGGCAATATGGCTACTGCATATTGGGTAATCTCACTAAATCCATGTTGTTGAGTCATGATGCATGACGCAATCCGGTTTAACCAGCCTAGTGCTCCTCTTGTGTGATAACTTAGATAGTGGAATGGATTATTTAACATCAACAGGTTTTACAACTTCTTTAACCAATACTGCAAGCTTTAAAAACCATGCCCTGGCGCGATCATGTGTTTGTTGAAGACTGAACAGGGGGGCGGCAGTGCCCTAGTTAACCATTACCGCGGTTTATATTTCCCTTGTCTACAGCTTCCCTTTTCAGGAATAGAAGGGGTGCTTCACATCCAAGTTAGTCTTTTGAAACCTTTAATGCTTTTAATGTTTTGAATGATTTCCCTGTTGTGTTTCCATGTGGAGAACTAGATGAAGGAAGTGAATGTGTGATGGGGGAAAACTCACACGAGGGTGTGCAATACCATTTTGTTTCCAAATAGCAATAGCCTGGCACAACGCTTCATCTCAGTACCACACTTTTCTTTACCTACGGAATATATCTGGAGCATTTGGCAGCAAAGGGTTTCTAAAGCGATGTCTGCAGAGGTGTCCACTCTGATCAAAAGCAAATTGGTCAGGCGACAATTTCCAACAGATTGTACATTCGCTCACAATTACAGTCAATTTGTGTAATCAATAACAGGACTATACCATTTTGGAATTGGCCTTCTCATGGGCTGCTCTACTCTTTCTACATAATGTTATGAACTTAGTTAGTGATATTATGATTTCCCTGGTTGATCAATAACGCATATTCCATGCCATTTCATTTCAACTTTTAAATCCATCCTCTAGGATTACTTCTGGTTTGTGTGACCACAATGTGGGTGTGCTACTATATACAGGTCAACAGGACTGGTTCTCATAGCTTTATCGCATTCCTCCTCACAATCTGTAAAAAAAACAAAACTCTTCATCTTTCCACTCCAAGTTTCACATGGTCTTTCATTCGTGATGCAGAAGAGATCATAGGCAGTCCTCTGGACTTCTGGATTAACAGGTTGATTCATTTGATTTCAGGCCTACCTTAAATAATAGGTTGTATACCTTGCACTGTTTTGTCACTCATTTTAGTATCTCAACTGGACCACTCTAGAAGCTGCCATTTGACTACATTAGGCTTTCACTTAAATACATTAATATCAGGATGTCAGCATAGTTCTCCCCTGGATGATACTGAACATATTTGAGGTAACCCATTTAGAGTATGCTGGTCTGGTATGTTATAAAGCTACTACAAACCTGTATAGGTAGCCTGTTGTAGCCTGCTATCCTACAACTGACCATGGCTGGTCATTGAGGAGTACAGCAGTGTTTGTGAATAAATGGCCCGTTCATTAGAGCAGTGCAATTTTACCAGCATAAATCTGATTGTAGGCCTATCAGATAGTCACACACACAATGATTATTGGCTGCAGACATCTCTCGGCGCAAATAGTGAATGTGCGCAGGGTAAACAAGGAAATCTTTACGTTGCACGTAGCTACGGTCATACTCGCAGACATCATTTCCCGAATTGCTGACTGACCATCAGCCATCTATCTACCAGTTATTTAAACGGCTCATGGGACAGTCAGATGCAATGTTGCTAGCCGTGAGCTAGAGAGGGGAAGTGGCATCATCGTCAGCACAGACACGCACATCATCGGCTCGGCTGCATCATCGGATGCGTCCATTGGATCGTCTTTTCGGTTCGTTCTCCGTTCTTTAGGCTTCGTTGGTAGGACGGCCAAAAAAAACGGGTGAATAAGCATAACGGTGTTGGGCATTTTTTATGATGTATATGTGGACTAAGCGACTGTGAGTACAGGCCTCTAATATTATTTTGGGATGCAATCCATTTCGCAAGCGTAAGAGGCAGGAGAGGCTAAAGAAGCTGGCAGTTAAAAATCCGTGCTGTGTATTTTCGAAATGGATTCTACTCTCCATTTCAGCAAAGCTTTATACTTATATAATTTCTGTTTGTTATGTTGTTAGAATATGGTGTAGTCGGCTAAAGGGATAATCTACCATTCATCCGTGATTGGCACGTGCAGCAGAGAGACCGACATACCGATCTGACAGACACAGCTCTACGAACGAGGCGGGGGGAAGTCTGTTTTTCCACATATTTTAATGAACCGAGTTTCAGTTAACAGTCAGATATAGGGTGCAAGCTCCCTGCTTTCAACAGCTTTTGCGATTTGTGTTCTTGCGGCTTGACTTGGGTTGCAACGTCATGACATGAGTTGATTGCGTTTGACAGATGTTGCTGTGATCCAGCTGCACAGACATAGCTTGTCTGTGCACTTTCGGCCTATTCCTTGGTTAATAAATTTTTTTAATAATAATTTTTTTTTTTACAAATAATATAAGCTGAATGATCTAAGATGATTCCCGGAACTTCTTCATCAATGCTCCCCTCAGCGGAGGCTGCTAAATTGTACCAGACTAACTACGTGAAGAACTCCCGCTCCATCGGACTTCTGTGGGCCATCTTCACGATATTGTTTGCCATCGTTAACGTGATTATCTTCTCCCAGCCTTACTGGATTGGTGATGGCATGGATACACCACAGGCTGGCCACTTCGGTCTCTTCCACTTCTGCGTTGGAGATGGACTATCCAGAGACGTGACATGCCATGGAAGCTTCACCAACTTTGCTGCTATCCCTTCCACTGCGTTCAAGGCAGCGTCCTTCCTTGTGGGGTTGTCAATGATGCTGATCGTCTCATGTATTGCCTGCTTCAGCCTCTTCTTTCTACTCAGCACCTCTACCGTTTACAAGATTTGTGGCTGGATGCAGGCGTCCTCAGGTAGGAACTGTACATATTTCATATACACTAGGTGATTTAGTGGTGTATAAAAGAAAAGTGAAATCGCAACTCATTGTCTTTATGACAACTTATAGGCCAGGCTGCTGCAACCACCACTGAAACTGCAGGCAGTACATTTCTGCAATGGAGCTCAAATTAATGAGAGTGTACATTTACTTAGCCTCTCAGCGTTACATATGATGTGAAATGACAGATGACCTTCTTCAAAACAATAAAATAACTGGCCACTTCCCGAGAAACCGCGTCAAAGGAGTTATGTCCTCAAACGCTGTCCATGGTTCTGAAAAAGGCACTTCAAAAAGGCCTTCGATTTGACTGTTACCAACGGTTTAACATTTAATATGAAGTATTGTAAACCAAAGAGCTTTACTGATAGCTCACCAAAGTAAATTCAAACTGCTAAAACAAGTGTGTCCATTAAGCATCTTTATTTCTATGTTTAACGTACAAAATATTTGAAATTGATGTTTGTCGACAAGAACACAATATATTCATACAGACGTTGTTGGGACTGTTTTCACGTACAAAATCAAACCAAAAAAATATTTTCTGCAGGAAAAGTAGGCCTGATATAATAGCAAATCTGCTTAAAGCGTTTTCAATTGTATTCAAAGGGGCACTCTTTCACGTTTTGCACTTTCATGTTAACAGGCATACACATTCTGAGAAGACCATAAAGAAAAACATTGTATAGTCCCAGAGAATAATGACCCTGAACTTGAAAATGCTTAGAAACTCTGAAGTACCAGGCAACAGTTTTCCATTTTCAACCTAGTCTTACTGTTAGACAAAGTAACTGGAGGGTATTAAGTCACAATTGGTTAATACCCTCCAACCCTTTGTCATCCCAACCACCAATCCCACCCCTCCAGCAGTCTTGAGAGCACATCCTACACCCAGCTGTTTGGCCTTGCATCTTGCCCTGTAACGTCCTCCCCTCATCTATATTATTCCAGCGTCCTGCTTGCAGCAAACACTGATGAGGAGGGGGATTATTTGGAGGAGCTCCAGCCTGCTGTCTTATCTTGGGTTGCATTAAGGAAGTGAGCCAGCCTAATGAGGGCACCGCTGGGCACATAGCTCTGCAGTTAGGGGATGAAAGAGAGAGCCAACGCCAAGTCCTGCCTTGCCTGACCACGGTGGTCTTTGGGGGGAGGTGTTAATGAGCAGGCTGGGCTGTTTAGCGCCGTCAAACTCCATTAGCGCCAGGTTAGCACAGCACCGCCGCAGCTCCATCACATGCCTGGCCCCGGAGGCTCACTGGCCTCTGATGGTGCCTGGGCCAGGGGACTGATGCTAATTGTTATCGTATGGAAAGTCACCGCTGTCAATGGTCATCAGTTTTGATATATTTATATTTTATTAAGTATTTTAATGCTATATGATGACATATTTTTATAGTATGAATGGTGTTAATGTATGTGTGAAGCAGTTGACCACAGTGAATTTCCTACGGGATTAATAAAGTTCAATCAATCAATCAATCAATCAATCAATCAGTCCTTTTAACCCTTGCCTTGTCCAAAAATAGCTCCTTGCAGTGTAGCGTTTTGTGTTTGACGACGGGCATTCGGATTGTTTAGTTTGCGAGCGTGCTGCGTTTGGCTTGTTTGTGAGCTAGGGATTTAATAAATGATGGTGTACCGTCATCCGTGCTGCTCCTTCCTGATCCGAGGATATGAGTGACCCATCCTTAGCGTTCCGAGCACCCTTCCCAGAGCTGCAGTCTCCCAGCGTCAGCCGGCCCGTCTGTTTCTGTGTACCATTCTCCACAGCCCCACCTATGAAACCCTGGCTTTAGTAGAAAGAGCAAGATCACGGAACTAGATCATATTTTGTATAGAGCCCTGGCACGGCTTTATTGACATTTTGGTGCTTGAAAAGATGTACGCGTTGATTTCTTATGGTAATTTATCTGAAGATTCCAGAATTGGTATGAGTTCTTTCGTACCCTCGGACGAGTCAGAAGTGTCCGCAGGGCACTCTACCTCACTCTGCGTCAAGGCCTGTGTGTATGTATGTACACATGTAACTATCACAAAGAGGTCACAAACCCATAGAGGCTTCCCCCGAGGTGGTGATCTGCTAACCATTCTCACGATATACCTTCCTTACATTTTAACTGAGCCCCAGTTGGCCTTTGTAAGTATTTTAAGCCTCTCTGTCCATCTCAACCCAGGAAGCATGGTTGAATGTTTGATGAGGGGAGATATGCAGAGCCACCGAGAGATATGCAAAGAGCATCGACGGGAAAGCTCTCAAAATGCCTGCCGTTCCTAGGATAAGAATTTCCTAAAGAGCAGCGCTCCTTCGTCCACCTTCCCCCCGGATCGGCCTTTTTATTCCCTCTGGATCTTTTTCCTGGGAGCTATTTCTGGCCATGGCACATGTTCAAGTCTGACACTCGTGATCTATGGATAAAATCCAGAGTTTACGTACGCTGAGCTGAGCACTGCAACCTAGATACCACGACAGGCAAGCATTCTCTCCATTACTCTCACACCCTCTCCACCTCTTTCACCCTGCCTCCCTCATTCTACCATACGCCCTCTCCCCACTTTCCCTGCACTCCATTCAAACCCCCTCTCACTTAATCTGTACCCTCACTGAGCCCCTTTGCAGTTGTGATAGTAGCTCACATGCTCCCCTACTCTCTCTCTCTCTCTCTCTCTCTCTCTCTGTTTCTCCATCGCCTTGCTCCTGCAGTTCTTCGCTCTGTGCACCAATTAACACAGAGAATGCAAAACCAAGCTGGCAGTGCCCGAAGAGACATCTGGACCGTGAGGTTAATGGTAATGACTCTGCATGGCTTCCTGCGCCCTCTGCACGCGAGGGAGGCCATACTGCCATGTTGGGAGACTGATTTTGGCCTCTTGTCTCGGCCTGGTACTGGTGTTTCCACAGCGAACGCACTGGAAATGAGTCATAGCCGCGAATGAACAACATCAATCGCTCAAATGTGACCCAGAACATGAGCGCAGGCTGCTTTGTGTGGACAGAAAGAAAAAGAAGCTACAGTTTACTGCATGGTCCAGCCAGAAGCATTTTGTTTATTTGGTGTCCAATGGCTAATGTTACGAACACGCTGATGCATGCATTAGTCTACCTCGTCTACCCGTCTTGAGATGCATTGTGAACGTGTTTGCGTTTCAAGTTCCTTTTACGATGCACAATCTTTATTGATTGAACCACAGCGGTTCTGCTTATGTTTCTGGGCTACATCACAGAGTTTGGTTGTTGTATGGCTCATCTATGAGGCTCACACACACACACACACACACACACACACACACAGGCATGCACGCACGCACACATACACACATCCCCTCGTTCTCCCTTTCTGTCACACACAGACACACACGGATGCTAGTGTCTGATGTTTGCACCCAGGGATTATGCAGTGATTGTTCATACTGTGGATTTTTGGAGTCTGTGTGATTTGCAAGCAAGTGGTGCCGGAGTGTTTGGGGGGGCTAATTCACTGAGAAATGGGAAGTCGATTTCATGCTCAGTGTCATTAAACATAAGACTCCGTCGGAGCAGAAGAGGGACACCTCAGGCTAGCTCTGCAGAAACAAACACGTAAAGTTTCACGGAGCAGTTGGCGGAAAGAAGAAGTGTGGAAAGAAATGGGAGGAAGAGTGTCTGGAAAAAGATGGAGGGGGGCTGTCAGACAATGCATCAAACGGCGAGGCGGGGGAGGAACGTGATGAACCCCTCTGAGGGGGTTTCTCCCCCGTCATTATCTTCAGTCGTGGCGCTGGCTCTGTGTCCCACTCCCAGTTCATTAATTCCACTGAGAGCCTTGGTGAAGTGGCGAGGAGTTGAGCTCCAAAGGAGAGAACAGACCTTTGGTAAAGCAACACTTCACTCGGGCCATTAAAACCTGCACCTAACCTTTAGGTGGATATTGTTAAAAAGCTGCACTGGACAGCATTGTTTAAGTGCCTCGTCCATCCTGGTTGAAAAAAACCGTCCTGACTTATAGTGGGACACCAATCGTATTTCTGTTCGGTGGGAGTGAGCATACTGTTAAAAAAGATTTATGCCCTGCAAGTTTGTGTAGAGTGAGAGGAGCTTTTGCCTTTGTAAGTGCATACCTCCCCAACACTCTACACATGCTCTTCAAGTCCCCAGGGGGTTTGGAATGGAGAAGCACAGCCACAATCTGTGGCCTCACGTGAGACCCCCCCCCCCCCACACACCTCTCTCTCTCTCTCTCTCTCTCTCACTCTCCCCATTGCCCAA
>JAVQIZ010172547.1:0-14533 GCA_036023535.2 Galaxias brevipinnis | reverse complement strand
AACAGGGTTTGGACCGCAGTCCGCTTGTGCTGCAGGGGTAGGTTCTGCGCGCTAAGGCGGTCAGTCGAATAACTGCGATGCATCACATAGCATTTGCGCAGGGAAATGCATTTCTAGTTTATTACTAAAATCGCTTTTATTACCGCCAATGAAGTTTGATCATGTTGGCAGTCCAAGAACATGCTAATCTACATTGTAACAAAAAGATTATACCTTCACTAATGTTAGTATCACATTTGTTTCACTATAGTTTGATTCTCTTTTATCGATCCTCAGCTTGGGGACGCAGTTTGTACGGTCTCATAAGTAATATATTGAGAGAATTGTGGATTCTTACCGGGGATTCATCAGCACAATGACAACCACTTGTTTGAATACCACTCTCCCCAGACACCCGAAGAAGGCTGAAGGTTAGGTCTTTGTTCTGTTGCTGCGGAGAACCAGAAGAATTCACCCGAAAAGTTTCAGCCACTAGAGATGGCTCCATGTCAGCCAGCTCCATCAAGTACTTAAGTTTTAGATTGCGTTCATCCACTTCGCAGCAGCCCAATTTCTTCAAAAACTGCTTGAGGTCATTGCGAATTCGATAACGATCCAGGCGGTTTCTCCTTTGAATGTCAAGTCGGTGCTTCTCAGGAAGGCATGACTTGTAACTGTAATATCAAAGGTATGGTTAAATCTGGAAACCCTAATACCAAGTAATTGAATTGCTCAACGTGATTATTTCAAACAAGGAGTGAAATCCACGTCACTTCGGCTGCGTCCCAATACCCATACTACCATACTATATTGTAAGCCATAAAATGGTTTAGTATGGCCCAATACATAGTATGTCAAATGCAGTATGCCAAAAATACCAGGATGTTTTACTGCATCGAGTCGAATTTTTGAGTATGCAAGCCAGCATGCTTTTCTAGTTATTCTGACCCACAATCCTCTGTGAAGCGGAAGATACCTCTCGCCAACTGAGCCGCCCAGATGGAGCACCAACTAGGGCTGAACGATTAATCAATTTCATATCGAAATGCCGATTTGAAACAATGCGATTGACAAATCGCAAAGGCAGTGATTTAAGATATCTCGTCTAATCCAGGGTTTAAACAGTCAATGTTTTGACAAATGCATGCCGTCCTTGTGTGACAGTCACACTCACCAGCGATGTTTCAGACCCTCCTGCCTTTAGTTCTAAAAAGCAAATCTAACTACGTATTCAGATTATCAAGGAAAAAGTGCAAAATCTATTAAACTGTAATTTACTCCCATGCGTTCTGCTCAGAGTAATCGCAGATTCGAGCGGGCAGCTCTCTATCCTTCTCTCCTTTTCCTCCTACCTTGCACAGGCTGCCAGTGTTTCAGGCAGGTGATTGTTTACAGAAAGGTCCTATTATTTTCTATTTTAATTTTATTATTATTATTATTATTATTATTATTATTATTATTATTAATAATAATAATAATAATAATAATAATAATAATAATAATTATTATTATTATTATTTATTATTTATTTAACTTAACAGTCACAGCTTTTGAGATAATTGTTCTACGTTTGATTATGCCAATTTTCTATCAATTGATTTTTAAATACATGCCAGAACCAATTCAGATCCTTGCACTTAAATGTAAGTGCAGATAATATTTTTATGGCATCTCGTGGTAATGCTCCATCACCTGTTTTAAATGTATCACATAGGGAATATTGAACTGAAGCTTTGCTTAAAAAAAATTGCAAATCAAAGTGCAATATCTGTCTGAAAAATTGCAATTAGATGTTCTCCCCTAATCGTTCAGCCCTAGAATCAACCATTTTAAAATTTTGCGACGGATGTATGAGCAAGAAGGTCAAAGTACAAGGCATAATGTTATGACGAAGTAGTACGTCCCAATTGTATGCCTAATGCATGTAACAATACATATCTGCAGTACCTACTAAAGGTAAAAAGTAGTAGTATGCAATTTGGGACGCAGCGATTAAGATACCTATAAAAATGGGCATGTGCTAACTTTTTCTTCCAAAATTATGCATTGAGTAGTTGATACACTCCTGTCAAACTCCCCAATAAATTGGATATTGCTAGGTTGTATACATCCTCATCCTACCTGACAGTCTTGCAGAGCTCTCTTATGGTCTGATGGCGTTCCTTCGCAAGTCTCCACAGGTCTAGCACTGCTAGACCAAGGCAGCCCTCCTGGGCACTTAGTGGTGGTGAAACCCCTGCCTGACTAGTCACAAAGTCATTGCGAGACTTTTTTGTCCAAAGAAAAATGAATAATGCATTGTATTAATTAATTTGAAATCCAAGCAATATAATGAATTATGTGATAGTTCTTATTAATTTGAGATTATCTCTGGAAGATGCATTTAGTTTGTAGAAGAGATTAGAAAGGTTAGAAATGTACCTGAGCAAAAAGATAATCTATGACACAGTAGTCCAGTACTGGACTGATGTGCCCCCTTGCTAGACTGTAGCGGTATGATGTTTTTGATCCTTGTCCAAACCAATTACTGAACAAAAATCTTTAAACAGAAAGAAATATTTGTTAACTTAAAAAATCTTCACTTTGGCAGTGCATTTAAATTTTCTACATTTAACAGTTGCCAAAGTTTAATATAGTGATTCCATTTACAAACAAAATACACTACAATAGTTTTGTTCAAATTTGCTATCTTTCTTATCAGCCACTGCATTCTTGCCATTATGTGAGGGAAATGAAACACGTCTGAATAAACAACGATACAAAAGGTGAAACCTCATAATTAACAGGTAGTAGTTACTTATTGGGGTTTGGTGGAATGTGTTTTTATTAATAGTGTACACTTTTGTCTGGTTGTAACTGTGACTTTGCAACAGTACCCATTACATTACTCCAACTACCATGCTTCATTCTAATACCCCTTTCCCATCGTACTGTTGGTGTGAAAGGGCTACTCCACCCGGGTTATAATCAAGAAATCTCATTAGTTTAGGATAGGCGCATCAGTATTTAACAAACGTTGTGTAAAATGCAACAAGAAGCAACAATGTCAGGCATATGGTTAGCTGAGGTCAATGTAATTTCTCTTTAATAAACAACCAAGTCGTTCAAAAGTATTTTCAACCACCATCATCGCAGAACGAAGGATGTGGGTGAAGTTACTGTTTTGTATTAACGTATCAATACCGTTCTACGATTTGAACATTGTAATGTCTATGGGAGAATTTATAAACTTGATGGGGGGTGGGGGGGGGGGGGTTGACCCCCCAAATATGCCACCCCCCCACTCAAGTGATCAAATTATCGCCTAAACATTGTTCCCCTACCTGACTCGAAAGTGGATGGTAATGCTTTCATCTGTGTGAAAAACATGTGTTGGGGGGTACCAACAGGAGAGATCAGACGATGCCAGTGCAAACAAGCTTTGATATACTGGTAGGATTCCTGGAGGAAAACAATGATCAAAAGATTTACTCCTAATAAATGTAAGTCATGGCTTCGAGAATGTTTTACCAAATGTAAATGTAAAGTAAACTTTAAATATGTTAAAGACAAACATTCGGATTTCCAGTTATACTTTTACAAGTCTGACAGTTATTATTTGTCTTCATATTACCACATTTCTTAGCGGCTTTGATGCAAACAGTCTCTGCAGAGATTTGACCAGAAGATATGATTAATGTAGTTGCATCTTTTGTGGCTGGGAAGAAGTAGAGGTGGACTTGCAAACCAAGCCCAGCGCTAGAACTAGATCTCAGGCTTCCCTCTCTTTCCCTGTTAACTAGAGGGGATGTCTCCTCTTCAGTCATATCCACCTATTGAATTTAAGATTGAGGGTTAAACAAACATTTTTAAATACATGTGTCTAATAATAAGCCTTTTCTAAAACCTAAAGACGCTTCACATCGTAAATACCAAACAGACAATAACATACAAACCGAATACAAGATGGAGGACTGAACAGGATATTTAACACAGCATTATTAGGGTAGGACAGAGTGAAAATACGGATTTTGAGACGGGTTTGAAAGCTTGATTGTCGTGAATTCAATTTCCGAATTAGCAGGAAAGAGAGAGTTCCATATTTTGGCTGCTGCCCTAGAGAATGCACATCCCCCATATTCTGAAGTTTTGATTTGGGGATGACCAGTTGATCAGCTGTGGAGGATCGGAGTGACAGGGAAAGATGACGAAGTTGGAGGAGGTTAGAAAGGTAGGAAGTGGCCAGGTAATATAGAAATTGATAGGTAAGAAGAAGCATTTTGTAGTTGATGAGCTGAGTAATAAGAGGCCAGTGAAGGTCAAGGAGGACAGGGGTTGTGTGTTTAGATGATTTGGTGAGGAGATGAGCAGCAGAGTTGGTGAAGTGGTGGCAGAAGTGGTACTGATGCCGAAGAATAGGGAACTGCAGTAATCAAGATGAGAGAAAATTAATAAGTGAATGGGCGTTGCAGCTCCAATGTGGGAGAAGGATGATCTAATTTTGGCTGTATTCTGAAGATGGAAGAACGAGATTTTGACTATATTCCTGATATGAGAGATAAAATATAGGGTGGAATCCATTATGATGCCAAGATTACATGCATGTGGAGAGGGAGAGACTGTAGTGCCATCAATCGAGAACGAGATACTAAGGGTGTATTTGGTTCCAATTTGGAGTTTAGTTGTGTTGAGTTTGAGTTGTCCTACATACATTGGTTAATTATAGAGGGGCAGTTTTCAATCTCTGCAAGTGGTTAAGTTATTTGGAGCTGATGTAATTCTGTGTATTATCAGCGTATCAGTGGAAGTTAACATTTAATTGTCTAAGGATACTTAATAAACAAGATAAAACATTGCATCACACAACAGGTTGTGTGTTTGCCTGTGCCATATATTATGTTTAAATTCCCCTGGGCCCTCTAGAAAATAATCTCAAAGTGGCTTTACAGTCAGTAGATGGAAGCAGTGCTGTTGTCAAGAACCCCTTAGTCAAGGTCAAGTTGAAGACCCAGGCCTTTTAAGCTCGAGTCAAAGAGTCACGTTTCTATTTATGAAAGCCTTCTAGCTGTGTTTTAATGTTATTTTATTTTACTTTCAATTCCTGTTTATCTGTTTGTTTAAGCTTTTAGCAATATTTTATAGGCTATATTTTATTATGTTCTCTTAATGTTGGTTGTAGCGCTTTGTTGTGTTGTGGATTAGACAGTTGTGAGACACGGTGGTATGTTGAAAATCTTAAATCAGTTCATTTATCTTCAATCAGTTCACTTTATAACTCTAGTTTATTTTAACTAGACTACACTTTAATATAAGCTATATAGCTTTCGGCATTCCAGTTAACTTTAATAGTATATCGTATGACTAACGTTAGCTAACTTTAACAGGCCGGTGATCATTTTGGTAGGCCCAGGCTTATCCGTGCCTACGTGCCTGGGGCAGAGTATGAGACAAGACCAAGAGGATAGGTCAGCATATGAGACAAGACCAAGAGAGGATAGGTCAAAGTATGAGACAAGACCAAGGAACAGTACTTATCGAAACCTGGTTTCGAGACCAGTCACCTGAACACAGCCTAAGTATCCAAAAACAAAAAGAAAGTTCCAAAAAGTTCTAAAAATATAACTTTAAATACCTAAAAAATAAAGTTCATTAAGGAGGGAAATCTATTTGAGAATTGATTTTCTGCTCATGTACACTAACTTCTCAGTAATATGTCACCAATGTCAATTCAAGAAAAAATATTTTCCAAATGTCAAATAGTTCTTCCTTGTTAGTCCTCAAATGCCTTAATAAGTGATACAAATAATATCAACTAATTCCATCATTAACGAAAGACTGGTTCTTGTTATCTTAGTGACAAAGGAATTCCTTGTACTTGGTATTGATATAGTTCACAACTAAATGGCTTTTTATAGAACTACCTGAATTAAAACAATTATTTGTTTAGCAGGATTAAACTACAGCAAGAACAATCAAGCGCAGTGAGAGTCAGACAAAGAACAACGTTAAAATGTTTGACAAGTGCTCTTGAAACTAAATTACAACAATGATTATTATTGTTAACAATAAATTGCTATATTTAATTTAGTTTCTGATTACATTATTAGAATAATTTAATTATTAACAACAAAAAAACAACTAAAATGTCAATGTGTTTAATTCACAAACCTTGAAAGACAATGTGATATTCATACGTAATTCTACATTTTTGTAAAACAAGTTAAATAAGTACAACTACCTTAAAGTTTAGATGGAAGATGTTCTGTTCTTGATTGTGAAGTCACTTGAGTCTGGTATCTTGATGGCAGCTTTAATGTAGAAGGTTTGTGCTGAACGGATGGGGGAAAGTAGCACAATTTCCTGCCACAAAGAACAACACGACAAAACACTTCCTGGTAAAAAGTATGTATTTTTACTAAAAGTAAAATATCATGTGTACATTCACAGTCAATTATCAAAACACTGCATTTTGTCTGACTCCAAAAATACGATCAAAGTTAATTATTTTAATAATATCAGATTCTTTAACATTCTTTCTGAGATAATGTAATACACATAACAGAACCAAACATTTGTAATATGAACAATTATACAGAATAAATGTAATATGACATTATAATAATAAGATTGTTTTGCAGCCTTATCATCCGTTTTGAAAGACACACTTACAAATCCAAGCAGTTGTTGCACAATGAAAGTTCTGTAAAAACGAGAGAGAGAGTTAGAGGAATAAGAGCTCTAGTTTCAGTTCCAACTCCGATGAAAAAAACGTTTTGAGTATGTGGTTTGCCTTGTTAGCTGTTCAGTGTGTCTATATTTATTTCCGGTCAAAATCTGTAGCTTAATCTATTGATAAATTGGCAAATATATAGATTAGTTTGTAGATTAAGTTGTTTTAAGTAAAGCATCAGCTATACAGTACTTTTGACGCATAGCTGTGGCATACATTATACTTTTCAATTTAAGAGCTGTAAATGTGAGGAGGAGTCAAGTAAAATTCATAGTCTGAAGTGAAGGACTACTGTTCTTGGATATGTAGTGGGCAGACTGTATAGCTTAACATGTCCTAAATTGGACATTGCATTCGAAAACAACTCTTTTTTAAAATTAAAGCTGTATCAACCGAACAAAGTAAGCAAATCTGACCATCAAACAGAAAGGAAGAAACAGGAAGTTGTGCGAAGAAGGAGACAATTCATTTTACTCATTTGACATCAGGGTCCTGACTAATACTCAGACAAGTACAGTATGCAATTTATACAACTTATCTCCACCCATAGGTTGGGTCACTTTAAAAAATAAATGTTTATTTCTGGGAAAGTTGACTGACAAGATCTTTCTGTAATAACCTTTAGGAACAAGAAATGGCGCACATTAACACACACTTATACACAGGAAACTACCCTGTACTGCTTTTGCCTTAGAATTTTTATCTCAAGAGCATCTACCTTGGTCCTTTGCTAAGGAGCAACTTTTTTTATTAATGTCTTGCTGAGAATTCACTTCGGCCTCCCAAACCCCTTTGTCTAGGCACAATACAATTACATTTTTGTGGTCCATAAGTTTTCATGTTTTGACAATGTACGGATAAACGCCTGAATGCATGTGTAAATGTTTTATTAAGCTATTCCTTTGAGGTAGGACCTTCAACCTCTGGAACCAAAATAAAGAAAAGCATTGTGTTAGCAATCAAAACATTTTATTTTATAAATAATATTTCAATATACACAGGAAAGGATGTTATAATATCCATTATGCCATACTCCAAGATGATTACTTCAAAAGCCAATATTTTAGAATGGGCTTGGGTTGAGAACAGATATGTCATTGGGGTTTTCAAGTGGGCACCCTCCATCCTCGATGTTTCATTAATTTGAGCCCACGACACCTCCAGAAGGCTTAACGGTGAGCAATGACGTCTCAGAGCAACCCACCTCTATATCCGCTCTCGACACGGCCAGACATTAAAAAAAGCTGTGTGAGGTGTGAGATTCAGCTATCCCTATTCCCTATTCCTGCAGGCGCTTTCTGCCAACTCTACAGGGATACTTACCACCTGAAAAGAATAATAAATAATAAACTATTTTTATCCTTTATATATAGATTTAAAATACATATTATTCTCAGCCCATGGTGATTGACAATATTTTATCCAAGCATATTAAATACAGCACAGTTTACAACTTTACAAATGTATTAGTCCCATTAAATTACCTTGTTTTATAGCCTAAGGAGATCAGTGAAATAAGATTTGAATCCCTCTGACTTCAACTCCCCAATATGGACATACAGTAGCTGGCAGAGAACTACTCCCTTTGTCTCCCTTTTGCTTGTGTCGTTGTTGGGTTGCTGAGTCACAACCACAGTATTGCTTACAACCGACGAATCCATACAGTAAAACCCCTGCTTTACATTTTTTAAAACTCATTCATTATTCATAAAACATTTTGTATCAACCCAGTGTAAAAAAGTTACATTTTCATAAAACAAAAACATTACCAACTGCAAGCCAACAACTTCCAACAAAAGTTGCTTTTACCCATCAGTCTGAAAAAGGTAACCAACCATTTTGTAAGGCTATTCCGATAGTCCTAATAGAGAATGTTTGGAACAATACTGATTCTTCACACGATCAAGACCTAGGTATAAAATTGTCCAGGCAGCCATAAACATATCTATAACTACATTAAGACATTTCAATGTGTTTTGACAGCAATATTACCGACTCTAGCTTACATTACAAAGCTGTGAAAAGTCATAATGCATTGTATATTTCTGAAAAGATTTTACAATAACAGCAGATAATCATAAAATATGCAAACATATGGCTTATGTAAAATCTCCTAGTTTCATAGGAGGTCAATATTAAACATTAAACAAAACTAATTATTTTAGAAAATGCATCAGAGCACAAAGCAAAGACCATATTCTAACGGTAAAATAACACTCACAATATGACATACATATCAACATATATTAACAATGTTATACTGAATCTTAACATAGAATGTTCTGATATTTAGTCACTCCTGTGCAGTTGTAAGCTGGCAGCTCCCAACGGGTGTTTAAATAAACTTGCTTTAACTTAGGAAATTGTATTTTCCCGACTCCTTTCATCTCACAGGGTTCCCGCACATTATACTGTGGAAATGGTTGGACAAAATGGTTTTGAACAACTTGAACTTGAACAACTCAACCTCAACCAAAAAAGCTTAGGAAGAATTGGAGTGCCGACTGAGAGCCAGAACTACTCATGTGCGGTCAGTGCACAACCTCAAAACCATCTTGATAAACAGGATTCCAACTATCATAGCTTATGACTCTATTGAAATATCTGTCCTGCAGCCCAAAGCACAACCCAGCTCACTCTTTACCTCTCTCCACGATATTTGCTGCAGAATAGCAAAAATTTTAGTAAATGTAAAAATTATAATTAGGCTAAAGTGGAAGAAGGCAGGGACAAACAAAGAAATTAAAGATAATAAAAATCAGGTATCTTGGATTTGAGAAACTATGCTAACTATTCAATTCAATAAAAGTGGTCATTTCAGAAATTTTGTTCAACCTCAATATTTCTGCATGACCCAAATGAAGGTTTACAGGCATAGACTTAGACAGAAAATGCTTTTAGAAAATATAATGAACAATTGTCTAAAGATGTTTCCCCAATCCCTCAGTCTGGGCTATTGCTACTTTGCTCCTCCTTCCTCTTCCTCCACCTCCCTCAAAGTGGGTATAACAGCTAGCAACCTCACTTAAAACAACCACTATGCACTTTTACAACCACAGGGTCTTGGTTACTTACGACAAGGGCCAATGACGTCTTTTTTTGATCATATGGAAACTTTTAAATAAAAAATTAGTGGTTTACTAAGTTAAAGAGGCTTGAATCCATTTTATCTTGAGTAAAAAGGTATGATAATTTTTTTCTTTCAAATATAGATTGCTTTAAATAGTCATACATGTGTGGTATTGTCTAATAAATGCAATACATAAGAGACAAAAACTGTTGTATTGTTAAGCTTCAAAGTTATTTCACAACTTTTAAGTTCGTAATTCTTCTATATTTTAGTATGTTATATATGGTATGCATGGTGTGTTTGTCCATGTATGTATCTATGCACATCCATGCATGTATGTATGTATGTTTGAATGTATGTATGTATGTATGTATTAATGTATGTTTGTTTGAATGTATGTATGTATTTATGGATGTATGATATACAATTCAAGTTAATAAATTAATAGCAGTCTACTTTAATTTTTTTTTTTAAAGATTCCTCTGGTCATCTGAGAGACACCTGTAATAACATAGCTTGAAACACTCCAAGGCAGGAAAGATTAACTCCAAGTTTTTGCCAAAAACAGCAAACATTCAAAACAAACTATGGAAGACGCACCTGCAGTGGTTCTAAATGGACAAGGTTTTGTTTTAGCTGACTATGCGGTGTTTGCTGTCATGCTGTTAGTCTCAATGGCCATAGGTTTGTTCCAGGCCCTCAAGAAGAAAGATGGCCCCGCCAGTGTGGATGACTTCTTTACTGGTGGGCGAAATATGTCAGCTGTACCTGTGGGGTTGTCACTGTGTGCAAGTTTTATGTCAGCAGTTCAAGTTCTAGGGGTACCAGTGGAGGCATCCCGCTATGGATTGAAATTTCTCTACATGTGCCTTGGGCAAAGTTTGAACAGTGCCCTGACAGCATTCTTGTTTCTACCGGTTTTCTACAGACTTGGCATCACCAGCACCAATCAGGTATTGAATTGTTCAGTCACTTTGTGAAACTGGGAACAGATCGTTCTCTCTGGTGTTCTGCATTCCAAAAGAAAAGTAACTTACTATAATTTAGACTGACAAGATGTTTATTATTAAAAATTGAATATGAGGCTGCATCATTATCCATGCAACTAATCTATAAAACCAATTTGTTAATTACATTTAGATGAAACTTTAGAAATACTGCCCATTCTTATGGAAAAAGGTTAACTGTTCTAATGAATTATTTTGAATGCACCTGCTGAACTTCAAACACAGGGAATTCGGGGGTTGGGGAGAGATGAGAGGATGTGTGGATGGATGCTCTCATGTGCGATAACGATTGCTCTCTTGCTGCCACAGTATTTGAAGATGAGATTTGGAAGAGGAATGCAGCTGTTGGGATGTGTCCAGTTTCTTGTTGCAACGGTAAGTTTAAGTGAGACCCTAATAGAATCACTCCATTGAAGGCAGAATTTATGTCCAGCAAGTACAGCTGTTTTGAAATAAGGAAGTACTTGGACCTTTAGATAAGAGCCATGAATATTTACCCAAGACCAGAATTACGTCAATGTAGATTTCTATGTCCTTAACTTAAATATTCTTTCTTCAATTTCTTAGCTGCTGTATACAGGAATAGTGATTTATGCTCCAGCATTGATTCTCAACCAAGGTACCTAACATTTTACATGGATTACATGATTACCCTAACTGATTAGTCATAATTAATTAAGAAATGCTGTTATTTGGAAAGTTAGACACTCCCCAAATAAGTAAAGTACATTTTAAGTGAAAATGCCTGCATTACAATATAATTTCACAAGTTTGAATACTGTAAATGTTGAATTTCAGCTACTGGGCTCAATTTGTGGGCGTCCCTATTTTCAACTGGGCTGATTTGTACACTTTACACTACTCTGGTAAGACAGTACTTCTGTATACAATGAATTGTAGAACATATAATCTAGGACATAGTCACTGCAGAGAACACTGCCCTTGCTTTGCTGCTCCCATTTAAGAAATGTATACCTATTAATCTACCAGCATGCTATTCTTTCTACTATATTGTGGATTCAACTGTACTTGGAGAACAGCCACTTGTTTATAACTGAAAACTTTTAAACAATCCGCATTCAAAACATACATTTAAATTCCAAGACTGATGCAGTGAAGTTTGTAAAATCAGAAATCTATTTTAAAAACAGATTTTTTTCTAAGTATCTGAGTTTAGTAGTTTTTGGGCGGATTTGACACCTTGACATTTGAACTATTTGAAACAACTCCTCTGAAACCATAAGACCAAATTACACCACAATTGCTGTATATCATCCTCAGATGGTCTACTTTCAAAACAAAGCCAAGCTTGTTGATACATTAGAAACTGTGCTCACAGTGCATCAAAATGTATTACTGTAAACAGCACTGTACATTTTTATTTTTAACTGCTTCAATATTTGACCAATTTGAATCATACTGTTCTAAAATATTTGTCTTTTTATTCCCATTCTGAATTTTTTTAATTTTTTAACTGTACCTTAAATGTACCTTATGGTATTTTTTATAATTGTTCAAAGTTTACAATTATAATTTATTAGATGATTTTATAGACAGCAGGGGGCGAGTTTTTTGTTATTGTTACACACCATCTTTAGATTACTTTTGGTGTGTGGTGGTGACGTTTGGGTTTAAAAAGGAACTGTTTTAAACAAACATTTAAAACAAAATTACAAGAAACCTATAAAGACAGTACATGAACAGTCTAATTTTGCTATCTAAAATGAACCCAGTGTATATCACATACTGTATATGAATACAACTTCTCAAATGTTGCTATTGGATTGCTGAAAAAAAGACCACTGTCCAATTTCTTTCTGCAAGTGCTGGTGGTGCATATTGTTCGGTAACAGATAATGTTTTACATTTTACACATCAACTTTAGGATACTGAAGGTCGTCTAGGTTGGTGGGTGTGCAACCTCCTCCATTTGCTGAGAGTTGTATAACCATTTACACCAAATTTCTGTCTTTTTTCTTTTCTTTTTTTAAAATGTATAATTTTTTTCCCTTTAAGGAAATTTTTTCTGTCATTCTTTTATATGCTGGCCACCGTATCACTGCTTGCAGTTATATTTATTATTCTGATTCTTTTTGTTATTCATTTTGAATCAACAATCTACTTACACATCTTTGACTTCATAGGGTGGAATGAAAGCAGTCATCTGGACAGATGTATTCCAGATCTTTGTGATGTTCTCCGGATTCCTGGCTATCTTCATCCATGGCACAGTATTGGTTGGTGGTCCAGCAAGGGTCTTGGAGATTGCCAGCAATGAATCCCGCATAAATTTCAACGAGTAATTTTTTTTTTCAATACCTCACATCACATCAACCATTCCACAACCAACTTAGCTGTGCTTTTAGCTTGTGCTTTGCCTTCATGAAGTAATGATAAAAAAAGTACTTACGTTTGTATCATATTGATGCCCAAAAATTATTCAAGGTTGGTACTACAAAATATGTCATCTTCTCCTCCTGCCTCATAAAAAGTTCCTGATTCCGAGTCGACCCGCTCCCCTCTTTTCGAATACCCGCCCCCCTCCTCTGCTGCAGCGCATACTTGCCTAATAATATGTAGTCACCCTACCAATGAACGGAATTGGCTACTTAAAAATGTGTGATATCACAAATCTGGCTTGTTTGAACTTGCCTGTTTGAGACTGTCCTTGGTGCTCTGCAGTTTCATAGCAGAAATGTGCAGCCATGGCTGCTTATTTTGCCCCTGAAATGTCTTGTAGCACATGAAATACACCACAAGCACGTGTTAACAACTTTAAATTCTTGATTTTCACTGGAGGGGTCTTTTAAAACATTCAGCTGTAGAGGCAGGAGAGGAAAGAGAACGAAATATAACTACAAGCAGTGATACAGTGGCCGGCATATACAAGAATAACAGAAAAAAAGAACATTAAGGGTAAAAAAAGAGGTAAGCCAGTCAGAGCAAAGCGGCAATCCAATAGGAACATTTGAGAAAGTTGTATTTGTATGTTGATTTTTTTAATGGTTGGGGTAAGGATTAGAAGTTATGAAACTAGGCAAATGGTTGTAAATCGTCATGTTTCTTCAAGTACAAAGATTAATAAATGTCTGCCACGTGCGATGACCACCCTGAGCTCCATAATAAATTGCCGCCTCGCAGTGCCCACGCAGAATTGTGCTTGTCTCAAACGCACAGGCATTCTGACAATTTGGCAACTGTGACTAGAAGTTATGAAACTGGGGAAATGGCTGTAAATAGTCATGTTTCTTCAACTACAAAGAAACTGGGGAAATACTCAACATTTTTCCAAATATAGTAAGCCTATGTCATCCGTCAAATTTTTACATACAAAAATTTCACATACTATGTACCGTTGACATAGGCTACTGCATACAAATTGGCAATGTAGAATGTAGTTTTCCAAAAGTTATAACATGGGACATACACCGATCAGCCAAAACATTCCAGCCACTGGCAGGTGAAGTGAATAACATTGATCATCTTGATACAATGGCACCTGTCAAGGGGTGGGGTATATTAGGCAGTAAGTGAACAGTCAGTTCTTGAAGTTGATGTCTTGGAAGCAGGAAAAATGAGCAAGCGTAAGGATCTGAGCAACTTTGACAAGGGCCAAATTGTGATGTCTTGACGACTGGGTCAGAGCATCTCCAAAACTCCAGGTCTTGTCGGGTGTTCCCGGTATGCAGTAGTTAGTACCTACCAAAAGTGGTCCAAGGAAGGACAACCGGCAACAGGGTCATGGGCGCCCAAGGCTCATTGATAAGC
>JAVQIZ010172538.1:0-18572 GCA_036023535.2 Galaxias brevipinnis | reverse complement strand
CAAAGGAAATATAACTCGTTTGTCAATGGACCCTCCAATACCAACCACTACCTAAGATGAGAGTCCTGTCCAAGGACTTTCACAGAATACTTATACCCAGGCAACAACATGTTCCTGGCATAGTATAAACAGGTGATAGCGATGAAGGAATTGAGTGAAACGTTGTACATTCAGCCCTAATCAACTGACCAGACATGGTGGTGCCAATCATATTCTCGAATATGATTAAGAGGATTATGTCACTGCAATAACCAATATGAAAATCAATAAACAATAATTATGCAAATCATTATATAGAAATATGATTATTTCAACAATGTTACAGGAGAGAACTGAGTTATCCATGTTATTCCATGCATATGGTTATTCCCCTGACAGTGCTTGTAGGTGAAATCAGGAAGGAAAGCTATGATTGGCAAAGATTGTACTACGCTGTTTGCGATAACACATTTTGTTTCTAAAAGGCTTATGGGCCTTTGAATATACAATTTTAAGACACCCATTTCTTCCAAAATTGTTCTATCACATCAATATTTTAACTAGTTACATATACCCTTTCCAATATCTTAAGTGATGGGAAAAGTGGGAAACAGATCAAACATGGCTTCTATTAGGGTTTCCCCAGTTACTGCCTCTTCAGGTGTGCTACCTGAAAAGATTTAAGGACTGCCAGGCCTGACACAGCTGACTTGTGTTGAATTCTTTGTTGTATTCAATGTTTTGTGTCTTTCCATTAGAACCCAACCCACCAATTGATGAGGTCATTGCCACCCCTGGAGTAGTGGATTGTTTTGTGGAGTTCCTGAAGAGGAAGGAAAATTGCACGTTGCAGGTGCACATTTTTGGATAATGTCAGAGGCTGTGTGAACATTTTGCAAGTGTGTTCCCTTTAAAGTGGAGTAAATCAGACTAGTTGGAATGATGATGTTGTCTGATATGTTTTTGTCCAGTTTGAGGCTGCATGGGTGCTGACCAATATCGCCTCAGGGACGTCCCACCAGACACGTGTGGTCATCCAGGCAGGGGCGGTCCCCATCTTTATAGAGATGCTTAGCTCAGATTTTGAAGATGTCCAGGAACAGGTAAGAAGGATTAAACAAGGTTCCAATTTACTGTGCTTTATGTCACGAGTACTCTGCTCAACTAACAAACTTATTGTGCAGTTTTATAAAAATAAATATGATCCATGTATGTATATAGTAGTAGCAGCTTGTAATCTTTGCTGTACTTTGTCATACGTTTTTTTGCACAGTTTTGTGCTTAAGGGATGAGTGAAACAAGGCTGATCAATCTTAATTCTGCAGGCTGTGTGGGCTCTTGGAAATATAGCAGGAGACAGCACAGAATGTAGAGACTATGTAGTGGACTGTAACATCCTTCCCTCTTTAGTACAGTAAGTTTGGACTCAATCGCAACTGTATTTATAGACATCATTCCATGACATGCCTTATTGAGGTTGCATTATAGATAGATTTCTGATGGATATCCTTTTGGTTCTCTCAGGTTGTTGGCCAAACAAAATCGTCTTACAATGATGAGAAATGCGGTGTGGGCTCTGTCCAACCTATGCAGAGGAAAGAACCCTCCTCCAGACTTCACCAAGGTAACTGGCCCAGATGTATATCGCAATGCTAACACTCCACCTAGCATTTCCACCTGCCTTGCTCGCTTCAAGGTCACAGGTTGTATAGGATTGTCAATAAAACGTCTGATAAGGCGCCGCAACTTTTGCAACGCCCTTTCAACAATTTATGTATTCTCCCTTTAAGACAGTGCTTCATACCTCTCGGTTTATGTTTGCCGTTGCTAAGTTATTTCTGTTTTATTCCCCAAACCCAAGGTATCCCCATGTCTGAGCGTGTTGTCTTGGCTTCTGTTTGTCCACGACACTGATATCTTGGCTGATTCCTGCTGGGCTCTGTCCTACCTCTCAGACGGTCCTAACGATAAAATACAAGCCATAATTGACTCTGGGGTCTGCCGCAGGCTGGTGGAGCTGCTTCTGTAAGCCCAGTGCACAGCACAGCACACACGTCTCCACGGAGACTACTTTGTAGCCCCTGTAGTCTTTGTGATGTACATGACGCTTACGCTCCACTAGTCGACTAAAGAGCAGTGACTTCTATTTATTGAGCTGTTTGATCTGTGTGTATGTTACCTAAAACTGAATAGAGCATAAGTAAAGTAGAAAGTGCAAATGATTACATATCTTTCTGTTTCTCCAGGCACTCTGATTATAAAGTGGTATCACCTGCATTGCGGGCTGTAGGAAACATAGTCACAGGGGATGACCTTCAGACCCAGGTTATAAGAACACTCACTAACTAGAACCTTTTGCTGTAGATTTCTCTCCTAGATCACTGTCGCGTTATGGTTATGTCTGTTTTCCGTTGTGCTCAGGTCATTTTGAACTGCTCGGCCCTGCAGTCTCTGCTGCATCTCCTCAGCAGTCCCAAGGAGTCAATCAAGAAGGAAGCCTGCTGGACCATCTCCAACATCACTGCAGGGAACAGGGCACAGATACAGGTGTGTGTGGGTGGATGGGTGGGTGTGCGCGCATGCGTGCGTGTATGACGTTTTCCTTGAGTCAAAAGCACAGATTACTGCTGTTGGTGTATACAAAGTTATTAACAGGTGTCTCCTTGTGTCACTTCACATAGATGGTTTTAGATGCAGGGCTAATGCCTCCTCTCATCAATATCCTGCAAGTGGCAGAGTTTCGCACGCGCAAGGAGGGAGCCTGGGCGATTACCAACGCAACTTCAGGAGGGTCTTCAGAGCAAATAAGGTGAGTTCAAGGTTCAAACATTTTTAACTTCTCATCTGCATGTGTACGTTTATTCATTAACCCATGATGATGCCGTGCCCTTTGTCAATATGTGTGTGTGTGTTTGTTCATGACTTTGCTGCCCTCTGTAGGCAGTTGGTGGATTTGGGCTGTATAAAGCCGCTCTGTGACCTGCTAACAATGATGGACTCCAAGATTGTGCAGGTGGCTTTGAACGGTCTAGAGAACATCCTTCGACTGGGAGAGCTGGAGGCAAAGAGAGGGGGTGGGATCAACCCTTACTGTGCCCTCATAGAAGAGGCTTATGGTATGTATATGCTCAAATAGGTTAGTCCATACACATTAACAATTGAAAACCTTCATTTTTGTAGATCATCACAATCCCAATTCATTTGAAGACGCGACGACAGCTGAAGTGCTCATCAGCTTGTCCAGCTTGACAGTAGAGAGGAGCATGGCTCTACTTTGGTGCTTACTGTGCTTATTTTGTCTCCTTAGGGCTGGACAAACTGGAGTTCCTGCAGGGCCATGAGAACCAGGAGATCTACCAGAAGGCGTTTGACCTGATTGAGCGCTACTTTAGCCCAGAGGATGAGGACCCGTCCTTGGCCCCAGCAGTGGACCTGCAGCAGCAGCAGTTCCTCTTCCAGCAGTGCGAGGCCCCAATGGAAGGCTTCCAGCTATAATATCAGTCCCTGATGCCGCCGCCCTCCCATCCACACCCCCAGAGAGATTGAGTTCATCGTTATTATGGGTATTAAAAGTGTAACAATACAGGAGCACGTGTGCTTCCTATGCAGGGCAATTCCTGCAGTATGGTCAGGAGAGTTTGCTATTGTTATTCTGACCTAGCGCCACGGTCACCTCTGTGTTCTATTGCCCAGCAGCACAACACCCGCTCCCAGCCCCCGTCTGGCTCTCAACGTCCCTCCCATGTCCTTCCTTAAGAAGACACAACTGACTGATTCCCTATTAACGCCTATTCCCGATGTGCACTTTTAAAACTGGCCTCTGTAACTTATCCGAATCAAAGGGACACCTCCAACCTTTATTTTCACACCATGACCAGCACCCCCCCACCCCCCCAAATAATAAATGGGAATAGACTGCATTGCTTGTCAGACTGAACTGAAATATTGACGCTTGAGGCAAACATGGACGTGGTTTCCCCCTCAGAGAACAATGACTGAAACTGGACTTACCATGGGACTGTGACCACAAGACTCACAATGCCGACGGTCCAGTCTAACTGCATTGACTAAATGACCTTTATTGAAGGCTCCATGAGACAACTCGACAATGTGTCTAACTCATTTCTCCAGCGATTGGTTCGTAATAGATGGGACTAATGAGACAAGTCAGCAGATGGGGACAGGGAAGGGTTTGAAGTCGGTTTATTGACTAAATAAGCTGCTTGTAAACCCTCCTTGATCATTTATAATGCATTCCTTCTACTTGTGAATGGACTCTCCCTTTGCCCAGGCTCTATCCTCAGGACCATGGGTTGCTTCCTGCTTCTGGTGTGATACACAATATCCATGGAACCATGGGAATTTGAGTCTTCCCTCGCACTGAGACTTATGGACTAACTTGACCTGACAGACTAATTAACCCTCAAGCCTGTTCAACAGCAGACCAAGAGAACTTTGAAACTTACCGTGATTCCATTTAATCCACTGCACTTTAGTTCAGGACTAATGCCTGTTTGTTCAGAATACATGGAAAGTTTTACGCACCCTGTTCAATTGGTTCATGATTCCAGTGGTCCTTCCATCCTCAGGAAGTGAGGTTTAAAAGGTGTTTTCTATCCTTTCTCCACTTCCTCTATAGTATAGGGAACACCATGCAATTCAGTGCAAACCATCTCCAGATAGGAATTGAGTATACCTAGTAGGATTGAAAATCCTAGAACACTAATATCATGTCAGTAGATGACTTGCTCGGCCTCATTGAAGCATCGCATCAGCTTGAGTAAATAATTCTCGATTCTTGATGATTTGGAACATTGTCAGAAATTATAGATTTAGAACATTGGCTTCCTAGTGTATTTGTACCTTATTCTCTTGTAATCATGGCAATACTCTGGACATACAATGCAAAGTCAAGTTATATTCTGAAAACAGGACAACTGCTATTTTTGCTTTTTTGGGAAATAGAATTTGACTTAAGTGCCATAATCCTCATTCAGAAATTAGAAATGTGCTAAATTTCAACTGAACAAAATCTAATTGGAAATAGTGTCGATTTCAAATATGAATGATTGTTTACAGTCTTTTTACATTTCTTTTTGTCAGAATCTTGAGAGGGATGACCAGCTCTTCATGTTTAATACTGCTGATGTCTTGGGTTTGCGTTAACTGTCCTCTTATGCCATTTGCATAAATGCTGTTTCATGAACTCCTGTTGTAATTTTATTTATTATTGCTGATTTGCACTACATGGCAGGATTTAGAGCCGCAGAGCATCACAAATAACTCCATTGTGACATGTTTTTTATTGAATACCACTGTGATGAGCAGAACACTTAGGACTATGAGCAACGTTTTCAAATGAAAACTAAAGTATGCTAATGCAACAATACGTTACTAGCCTTTGAGCCAATATGTATTCACGAACTTAGGAACACAATACAAATTTTCCAAAGATACGTATTATTTGAGACACTTAAGGCAATTGAAAAGGAGAGTGTGAGAGAAAAGGGTATGAATGGTCATTGATCTAAAAAGAGAACAGATACTGATGCTTTTAGCACACTATGACTTTTCAATGGAACATATGGATTGAAGTTCTGTGGCCTTTTAGAAACACATCTACCCAGCATCGATTAATTCTGAGTGCAGGACATTTCAGGAAAGACAGACACTTGTAGTACTACCAACCTTGTTAAGAAGCCTTAAAAATGTGTAAATTACCATATTTGTAGAATCAAAATCGGAGGCCGTCTGTAGTGAGTTAATTTGAATGTCATACATTCATTGAAAAAGGTACGTGTTTGACGAAATTCACAAAATACCACGTCCAGAGGGTGGTTTAGTGACTTAGGTGTTTTTCACCTGTGCTGAATTTCTTCCCTACTCACAGCTAGTGATCCATTCATGGGTACCTTTTGGTGCTGTACCTCTATCTACATTAATTGTTTGACACATGGGGGAAGAGGACGCAAGGTTCTGTTCAGGGACCCATATAGTACTGCCAGTCGCTTATTGAGCCTTCTCTGCAAGAACTGCTTCTTGTGCTGCTGCTGCTCTCTCCTTCGCCAGTTCCTCCCTCCATCGTGCTTTCTTTTCCATATTCTGAGACGTTAAAGACTCGTGTCTGCCAGCGGCCTAAGACAAAAACGTCAAGACAGGGATTTAATTAAAATCAATCTATTTGCCCACTGAAAGGAATGTTAATGGAATGACTAAGGGACATATACTATATAGCAGAGAGGTTACTTTGCTTATATTCGGTCCTTTGAACAATACTTTCTATCGACAAAGAAATAAATTTTAACTCATGACAGTTTCACTTATGACAGTTTCTTCTCTGCTTAAGGAACTGTTTACAGTAAAAAGACCCTCCTGCAGTCCCAAATCTTGTGGCAGTATTCCCCTTTACCCGACCAGAACCAAGCTCTAAACAATAGGGGACAATTCTATGGGAAACCTGTAGAACGCCGTCTCCGATCACCTCCGGTCCCAAAAGGCTCTGCTGTGTTAATACGAGGCTAAAATCACTGCTTTACAGGAAAGCCTATAAAGCTAGCTGTTTGTCCTCTTTGTTCTGACAGAGTGCTTTTTAATTTGTTGCTGTGTTACAATCTTTCTTTACTATGTTTATTTCGTTTTTATTCCACTCCTTAAAGACACTATAGGCAACTTTTTTGTATTACAAAAAAAAATAAAAAATTTGCATACAATCGGGACATACTACTTCGTCATAACATCCGTCGCAGTACGTAGCGCCAAATCTGAAAATCTTTGGTGCAACATCCATATCTTCCGCTTTGCAAATCATTGTGGGTCAGAAAAGCCAGAAAAGTATGCTGGCTAGGACACTGTAAAACGTGACCGGATGTAGTTGGATATCCTGGTATTTTTGGCTTACTAAATTTGACATACTGTGTATTGAGACATACCAAATCTTTTTCTGGCTTACAATATAGTATGCTAGTATGGGTATTGGGACGCAACCTATGTCTTCTTTGCCAAAGTTAGGGAAAATCATTACAGCAAGCAAACTAGAGGCTGCCAAAACCACCTTATAAGCAACTACCTACAGCTGCTTTAGATAAAAAATTATAAAAGAATTCAACAGGCAACACATTATCTTATATGTGAGCTTAAAAACAAAAGGTGAACTATCATAAATATCAATAGGGCTAGTAAAATCAGTCAGAACTGTTTTGATCACTTGTACAAGGCATTGTACATGCCCATGGTATATGTTTAGTAGCAGTTCTAGTGTTTATTTTTAATCACATTGCCTGTGTGTTACACGTCCTAAATCGATTCGACCTGAACCCTTTCAAATTACACAATGCAGGCAATGACCCCATGGAGATGGATAACAGCTTTTGTTGACAATGGAAAAGGGATTTCAAAATCTTAACAAGATAGTTGGCAAACGATTGAAGCTATGTAGATGTAATGTTGACAGAGTATCAGCTCTTTAAGTCAATTGTCAAAACAACCTAACGGACTCTGAAAGTGATGAAAGCAGTGGAGAAAAATGCGGAAGTAAAGAACATAGCAGCTCACCCGTTTCCCCAAGATGACAGTCACCAGACAGGCACCTATTGTGAGCCCCATCATCACATAGCAAGCTTTCACTCTGACTTTGTTTCTGGCAGCATCCAGCATCTCAAACCTGCAAAATATGCATTACATTTACAAATATCAGTAGGATCAAATACTAAGCATTGGGGTACATAAGTGGCTGTCTATTTCATTAATGTTTGCCAAGGAACAACTTCTGAATAAACCTTAATGCCAAAGAACTTAGATTCAGTGGTTTTAGCCAACATCGGTCTAGATAGCCCAAGTCTATAACACCATTGCAAATATTTAACCGCAAATATTTTATGGCTGTCTATATAAGAAGCACCAAATTCACATTTAAATTTGTATTTTGTTTTAAGAAACTGCAACTTGAACCAAGGTCAGTTTAGACTAGCTTATATGACATAGGCAGTTTTAAATAAATTACTGATAAAAATTTTACAGACCAATAAAAGGTTTATTAACCAATCATCTTTTGACGATTACAAAATCTGCCAGAGGCAGTCCAAGGCTTAATTTCTAAACATCATGTAAGCACACACTATACTGGAAAGATCTGGTGTTTGTGAGTTTTGACACTAAAATCAATTGTTATACATGCTGAAACATTGACATGTTTGAAGTCCAGTAGGCAAAAGGACATCTACTTTTAACATTTCTAAAAACACAGGATGAAGTGTGACATTGTAACAGCTTAAATAGAGAATGAACACCACTGTTGGTCATCTCAGCCTTAAACTATACTAAGAAAGAATCACAAACTACAAATAATCAAATGTTTTCTTATTAACAATATTGTTAATATTGTTAAATCCTGTGAGATGTATCAAGCTCAGAACAATATAATTGTTTGCTTCTGAATACATATAGGTTTCTGAACGTGACTGGTTAGTGTGTACTTCTACCACTGGTTTGAATCAAACCAGTACAGCTTTAGATCTTTTCTCTGATCTCCCCAGATCTCCTGAGAAAACAGCAACCCCTCATCTAATTCTTTGCTGCTGCCACTGTTGGACAATTACATTATGCAGAGAGCCAATCTGTAGCCAGTGTGTTGCTGTTGTAAAAAGAAAGTGGGAACTTACGACACAAGCTCTGGGATCTGGTCTGGGGTCTTGAAGCGTCCGGACCAGATAAGAATCTTCTTGTCCAAATCGGAAGGTCTGTACCCTGGGATCTTGAACCCAGGCCTGGGCGCTGCAATCCAAAAACACATTGCAAATGAAGGTAAACAAACTCAGGTCTAATCCTTTAATTGACTCAGAGTGCAGCGAGTCCACGCCACCACAGAGACAGAACTAACAATCTAATACGTTTCACACGCTCTGGACATTAACTGAACCATCCTACTCTGACCCCATTTCCCTCCTCCCTATTCCTCTGGGACAGTCAAGGGAACTTTCAACCAGTTAGCAAGACAATTTCCCAGGCAGGAGAACCTCATCTCAAACACAAACAACTTAATTTTTATCTTCAATCTGTTTTGCAAACCGTCTTCTGCCACTTACGAACTTGTTTAGAGATTGTATCTACAAATACACCAGAATCTTAGCAGTGGCCTTCATTTTTTTCAACAATGAGTAGGATTTACTTTGTCAGATGAAGAGTGCCAAAGTTTAGTAATTGAAGTGGGTTAGTTTAGGCATTAGCTGTGTTGTGATTTTTTCACCAGCAAAGTGAATTAAGCCCTTTCTAATAGACCACTCCAAAATGTGTTTTGTGTGATTTCTTACTATGTGCTGGAACATCAGCTGGAGGAACTGGGGTACCCTCTTGAGGTTTACTGCACATTCCTCTCTGTCCCCATAGCTCAACCACTTGTCTGCGCCATGGACCTGTGGAGATTGCATACCTTATCCATTACACGCCTTATTTTCACAATAGATAGGACCAACCTGGGCCTGGTCCCAAAAGAAAGCATGCCAACACCACAAAGTGTAATAGTACATTATGCCTTTACATTTTGTTTTATCTTGTGCATCGCTAACGACTTCTCGTTACAGGTTCAAATGCACATAACCAGCATACAATGGAGTTTTCAAAATTGATAATACATTTAATGAAAGAACTTACTACCGCTAAACCATCTGCTAGTGCTGGTGTACAGCAAAGTCAAGCAGCTAGCTAAGCCAGCTAGCAAAATATAACATGCACTGCTGTCTATCTGCTGGTAAGTTACTTACAGACATTGCATCTAGTTTGCAAAATTAATTTCCAAGTAAAGTCACGCTGTCATTAAGACACGCATTAAGACACGCTGTACAAGATCATGGGTTATTTTTAATGTTTTAGTCAGTAATAGTAATGCATGAAACGAAAATACGGTTCAATAATTTTTTTAAATTTAAAGCTATGTTATGCAGTTGTAGAGGTGCTTGTATGTACGCTGCTGCTGCTGCTGCTGCTGCTGAAATATTTTGTCCGCACAAGATAATTAACTTGTGCGCACAGGATTAAAAATAAATAAAAATCTCCTTACTGAGCGACCATTACACTATACGATGCAGTAATGTAATGTTTTGGTCATGCTGTAAATCTAGATGCGCACAAGATAGTTAACTTGTGCGCACAAGATTAAAAATAAATAAAAAATCTCCTTACTGGACGACGCAGTTCATGATACGACACAGTAATGTAATGTTTTGGTCATGCTGTAAATCTAGATAGACTGTGATGCATACAATAGGGGTCAAATTCACAGTGCAACAACACAAACAAATAAACTTCGGGGTATAATCAAATATTTAACTCACTATCTAAATCCTGATTTTAAAACAATTAGGACTAACGTTCCAGCTCTCAGCAAGAGAAAAGGCATTGTTTCAAATACATAACAAAATCGTACTAGCTGGTGATATGTTAAATTGTTTTGTAACAATTCTAGTGCAGACTTAACAATAACAAGGTTTCTGAAGTTAGCTAAGAAAGGTTAGAGTTGAGCAGAGCTTGTTAGCAGCAGCATTCAAAACAACACAAAATGCAGAGAATACAAACCTATAAAGGTGGCAATGGTGCCACGAGATCTGATGAAATTCATTATAGAAAAATATTTTCAGGGAGGATTCGTCAATTACTCGCCATTCAATTGATAGACGGGGGTAAACAGAACAGAGCCCCAACAGCTGAAAGTCAACTAGCTTCTTCTTCTTTAACTTCAATGGCAGCTCGCAATGCAATTATAGATAATCGTGCATTCCGCCACCTATTTTACCGGAGTGTGTAGTGTCACTAAAGGACGAAAGCTTTGTGTATTCCACTGCTTCTCTGCCCAAGAGGCCTAGACACACCCTCATGGCCAGGTGCCAATGTTCCCGCGTTCGAATCCTTGTGCAGGCGTTATAAATTTGTATATACCCATTCCTAATCTCATTATTTACCTTAATCTTGCTGTTGTATGAACATTTTAAACTAACCTATGAAAATCGTAAAAACATTCACGGCCTGTCAATCAACACTCGCGCTAAGCCAATCCTAGCGCTTGAGGGCTTGTCTTGGGCAGGAAAGCAGTGGGATCCATAAAAACGCGCCCACCCACCCCAACAGGGGGCCTTCCTAGTGCCTGATAATAATGAGTTTTCACCTTTTCACTTAAGCTCGGGTCTAAGCCGAGCGAGGTGATGTAATATCTCTATATGGCTCTGGGTCTGACCGAGGCTATTCAATTGCGCTGTCTCACTAATTTATGATGAGTCCCATATGCTTGCAAAAATAATTGTTTTGAGAATATTTCTGCCTCCCAAAAAACAAAACTAAATATCATTATGTCAAAACAACACAATGACTAAAAATAATTCGAGAGAGCCAACATATCTATAATTTATTTTTAGGATAATGTGTTTAGCTCATGTATCACAATTTTATTTAGGCATTATTTAGTTGAGGTGGAAAAGGACCTTGAGTCCATCATGGCAGCGCCCGGCGGAACTTTAAACTGCGAGGACTATTCAATGTTTCAGGTTATACCCTAATCATACTCGTTTTTTTACGTGGAAAAATTGTAAGATTGTGTGTATCTAAACCGAGGTGTTTTACTGACATGATTTAAGGCTCAGAATTTAATTAATTCAAAACGACCCACTAAAGAGAACAAGCAACACTGCTCAGTTCGATGGCTATGACGTAAATAAAGATAGACTGTGGCCCTATTATGGCTTACTGACTAAACTAAACAACTTATCGTTGGGTCGGCCTGTTGTCTGCGAGTCTATGTTTTTTATATATAAATATAAAAAAACTATTTAGATTAAAGTAACTGTACAGCCAGCCAAATGTATTATGTTTTAATCTCTGATATAATTGTATATATTTGTATATATATTTGTTTCTTGCCAAATTGGGTGGCTTAGATTAATCGGTAATTTAGTCCATCCCAAATTGAGACAAGTGTTTGTCGAGTCACTGTTTGCATGTGTAGGCCTACCATCATAAACATGATAGTGAGCTAGTTTGGGAACAGATTTGCTGCACACCAGTTGAGAATAACACGATTGTATAATCACAGTACAGTTTACGTTTTACAAAGTAATCTAACAGACTGTGTGTGTGTTACCCAGGAGGTCCTGAAGGTCATGCGTAACATAGATGATCGTATTGTCCATTCTCTCAACACTACTGTGCCTACAGTGTCCTTCTCAGGCAAAGTGGATGCCGCTGAAACATGCAAACAACTGTATGAGTCTGTGAGTACAGTAGACCCGTGGTCATCCATTTCGTTAATGCGTAGTGATGATGCAGAAGATGTAACAGTTTATGACCTTTATAAACTTGTGCTATATATGTTATAAACAGTGACGTAAGCTTGTGAGGTCCACCTTTATTCAGATCATGGCATGACTGAATCTAATTGGACAGTTTTTAGTTGTGTATCCTCACCACGAAATAAAACTGAAATGTCCTACCCATTCTGGCAAGTATTTGCAACATTAATGGGTTACGCGCTCACCTGCACCAATCGCAAAGTCTTTAGCCACTGTTATGGGAATTATTTACCAACTCCTACTACAGCCTTTGCAACCATATTTATTGCTGATACGGTTCTTACCACCATACATTAGCAGCACTGACAACTTTGGGTGGGCTAGTTTTGGCCCAATACATATTCAGATATTTTAAGCCTATCTTTTAAAAAAGGGAATAAGCTTTTTATTTGTTGAACTAAACATAAGGAACATCAGTGCATCTTTACTCTAGACAGTTCTATTTCATTGAACCACTTCTCAGTTACATGATGGATAATCTTACAATTTCACCTCAAGCTCTCACTGGTAGGGAAGGCTGTCACATAGATAAAATCCTAATCTAACCTCTGTATTTTAGTTGTATGTGCATGCTACCCGTGTTTAATGATTTTAGATTTAATACAAATTGAACTAAGCTGTTATTTTCCTATCTAGAGCAATAACTTACAATCTCTAGATTTATTAGTAATACATCTTTAATATTGAGCTAACTCTTTCCCAGGTTGTGACACAGCAGGCTAATATAGAGCTTTCATTGTTTCTGACTTTTAGCTAATGCAGGCGCACATCAGCAGGGACAAGGCAATAAAGATATGTGTAGAAAAGACCTCTCAAGTGGTGTCGCAGCTGCGAGAAGAGAGAAGTAAAGATAGCGAGAACTTTGCTCTACTCAAACAACTCAGGAAGGAGCAGACTAAGGTGATTTCCAAATTCTCTTAGCACAATCACCTTCCAGATTGGATAGATTTCAGTCATCGACTGAATGTAATGATGCCAAGCTACATGTTTTACGTAAATTCCTGAAGCATGTCGTGATATGAACAAAAATAATCGTTATTTAAAAAGTATGTATGCTGTGAATTATTGTCATGAAATATTAAGCCTTTTCATTTATCTTGAATATTTGGTCCCAGCTGAAACTCATGCAGTCAGAGCTAAATGTAGAAGAGGTTGTCAATGACAGAAGTTTGAAGGTAACTCAAATTTTCTCTGCCTTTTTGGCTGTCACAGAGATACTCCTTTTTAATAATAATAATTGTGTGTCTGTCTCCCATCTCTCCATCTTTATTTTTGCAGATTACATACTTATTCTTGAAAAATTGTATAATAACCTAATCTTCAATTCTATTCCTTTTTAAGGTTTTTAGTGAGAGGTGCCGAATCCATTACACTCCTCCTAAGGTGAAATGAATGTATGTTCCAGTCTAGTAAGAACATCAGCTACATGCCAAGTCTGATCAGAAGAGGAAGTGAAACTGTACCACCTCGCTAAATCAATGGACCTTTTCTGGCAAGCCGGGACCTAGCTGCCTTTCTTCCCCCTTAAGGCACCCATGGCGATCATTGTATTGCATTTCTGTATGAAGGCAATATAGTCACTGTACGGCAGTCTTTCTCTGTTCATTTCATAAAAAGATATCGTACAAATCATTTGATTTAAAAAAATTATTAATTTGGAGTGCCCTTGTAATGATTCAGTTCAAGGGTGAAAAATAATACTCATCTGAGGTTTGGACGAAAGCTTACACTGTGAATCATATCATTCCACACACATACTGTGGTGTCATCAGTTACTCTTGTGTGAGGTGTGTCCAAAGAGATATATTGAAATTCTTTGTGTTTTTACTTGTCAGCATCACATGATTTTGCAGATATGTCCATTGTGACCTGATCCCAAGGGTTTGTAGCTTTTCCATCTGCCCATGAATAGTGAAGGTCAGGCCTGGTGCTCCAATTTAGCCTGGACCTTACGTTCTTGAACCTGTCCTGGAATATCAACAAGAACTTTTGAGATGGAGACCCAAGCAGTAAAGCACACAAGTCAGAGGACGCATGTGAAATGTTATTTACAAATGTACTTTACAGTTCTTCCTCTATGTGTAAATAATGCCTCACAAGTTGATATTCTAAACTCTGTATTTTACCCTCCAGTCTAAACCACTCATATGTTAGTCCTTTTTTTCTGTCTCTGAACAGTTTTATCTAAGGGACATTCAGTATCATTATTGGTCACACCTAATTATAACATGTATGAAATGTGACAATAAGGAGGTAAAGATTATCCTATTTTCCACTGGATTTTAATCATCTTTTGGAGGAGCAGGGCTATCTTTATTCTTAAGCATGGTGCAGGACAGCCTAGTTCAGGCTGAAAGTGCCATTGCCCCACCGGATGAGTCACAGTCAGGCGGTTATGAGTGTGTCAACAGAACACAGCCTCAGTTGGATAACTTGAAAGAGGAATGCTTTAGAACGTCTCAAACACATGCATAACGTGATTGATAGTGTTCAGGTCTTTTGTACAAACAAGATTTGTTCTTCTCATGGAACCACACAACAGGAAATAGCAAAACATCTGAAGAAACAACTTAAGCTCTTAAAATGCACTTTTTATTAATGTAGCAAAATACTATTGTCTGAATAAGTATACAGTAAATATTAACAGCTAAACATTACACAACTATTCTAATAACATGAATGCAATGGGAAATAACTGCAACATGCTCACAGAAAAACTTTTAATCAATTGAGCTCAGTGGGCAAGCACTTAAGGTTTGAAGGAGCTGTATGTTTTGTAGAAGCTGTATGTTTTAAAAGTATTCAATGGGGTCATGATGCGCCTTGGACTCCTGGAGATTTGCAAGCTGTATTTTCTCTCCAGCATGAGGGAGTGCTTTATGCACACGGAGGTGAACATGATCTTCCTCTCCCACGTGAACCTGTAAGAGAATGTAAAGATTTAATGCATGGGTTAAGCGTGGGTCCGTGTACCCGAGTTTCAATTGATTCTCTTTTACTGTTCAGCGAGACAATTAAGCACTTCAGGTCGTTATACCGTGTTCGTACATTTTAAATGCGTGTGAACTTCACATAGGCTAAAGATCTTGAGTAGTTGTTTTCCCCTTTTGAATGTTGTGTTTTAACTTTTTATCACGGAATTCAGAAGCGCATCATTTTTAAATATGTTATGGGGAGATTAAGTTTCAGTCAGCTCTACAAAGGTATTAAAAAATGAAATGCCAAGCGGTTGTCGGAGCTTTCTGTGGAAAAAGGGAACCGAGTGTTTCAAAGTAAAAGCTTTATCTGTCTGTCCCGTAAAAATCTGTATATTCCTCTAACTGATGCTGTATCTACAAGCTAAACCATACTAATTAGAAAGGCATGTCATCAATTGACGATCTCCCCATAAAACATGCATTTACTTACCTTAATGAAGTAGTTGGTCCCAGCCACAACTTGCGTCTTGTATTGTTTGGCTGTGAAAACCTCATACTTCTTCCCTGCTTTCTGCTCTGCGTCCCCCTTCACCTAAACACAATCGTACAGATCCATTAGCACAGGCTGTCAGAAAACATGCCGTGAGACCGCTGAAGTCTTAATAGATTATTATAACAGACTGAAACGGACGTTACATTTTTCTTCTAGGCTAATTCTATTCAAGAGGGAAAAAAAAAACAATTGTTCAAACCTGATCACAGATCTTCTGGACCTCTTCATTCGCATCTTTTGCTTCGGTGGTTCCACCACACATCATCGGCATTTTGAATAGTTTGGTAAGCTAAAACCAAATTGAAAATACAGTCAGACTTTTTGTTTTGTCTCAGACAGCAAGTTCCTTTATATTTCCGTGGCATGCAATCTGGATCACATGACCCTTTTTTGGAACATACCATTTGGTGCTTGAGTATGAGCCTACTTATTAGTTTTATGGTATAAAATCAGTAATTTCAAGAAAAAACAGTTTACACTGATTATTTTGTTCTACACAATAGGCCGTCTATTTGTTGTAGCATTCTTTAGAGTTCGTTTTATGTAGACTACGTCTGCCACCGTTAAAACTGAATTTGGTGTGGCTTGTGGTGAGTCAGCTGATCTATGTTATTACACATCACGAAAATACGCCGGCTGTCCATCAGCCAATAAACCTGATTAAATCTAGCCTTTTTAAAATGCATTCAAATTAATCTCAATCAGTGTTCGTCTCTAGTGACAGCGTATAGGACAATAGTAAGCTTTAAAAATATTGTTGTGTCTCTGAAAGTGGCTACAAACTGGAATTTAACTGCGTTTACCAAAACATGCAGATTTGCATTCAGTCCCAGCTGACCTTTGCAGTCATGCGCGCGGCCTTTGTGATGCCAGACTTCGTACAACTTATTTGCGTGCCATTATAACATCCATATCAAAGTTTAGCAAGCGTTCGTCTGACACTGGTAAAACGGAATTTCTTGGCCGCTTTCTTGTGATGCTGTCTTTCATTTTCGTTAGACCTAGGGATAGGCGGATCGATTCGAAATATGGATCCTATCGATCTTGAAATTTATTTTTTGAGAATCGATTCTCACCCCGTGAAGATTGTTTTCGTTGAAAAGACGTAAAAACAACAACTACACCAACGTTTAGTGGACGTTCAAAAATGGGCTCACAAGTTTCATAATTGCTGCTATAAACAGAAAACAAAGTGTTAATTTTGGCAGTTTATTGAAAACTGATGTAGGACTAATGACTTTCAAATACTATTGTTTTATGACCGCATTGTAACGGAAGAAATCACCAAGATATCCCACTTTTTATGTAATGTGTAGGCTAATATACAAGAAATGTTACAAAAGTATAGGTATAATATCGCTTTATCAGATATTAAAAAAAAATCTGCGTGGTATCGTCCATCATAAATTGCACGATAATAACATGACATTTTACATTTTGCTATCTTTCACACCTGGATGACCTAGCCAAATAAAGGGAGCATTGGTATACATGTTTATATAATTTTGATGAAGCCGCAATAACGTTATATTAGCTTAGTAAAATCCTCTGCCACAGCATTGATGCATTTTCCCTCTAAATGGATTTTCTCTTTTCATTGCCTGTTATTCACTGAAAGAGAAATGACGTCAAAAGCTTTGGTTTTGTCAAATTGACACTTTGTGGAAACCTTTTGGCATTCTGTCCAAAGAAGCTGCAGTTAAGCTATACCTGCCGCAATACAATACAATTTAGAAGCACCTATTGGACAAAACCCAAAACTGTTACTTTGTTATTATTTGTTGCAATGGATGGTGAGTTTACAAAACCACTCTCTAGTTTCTAAAAATTCCTTCTTGGAGTTCGTCAACTACATAATTCGTAATTTATGTTTCCAAAATGTAGAAACAGTGTTGGGCAGTCAGTGCCTATTTTGTTTGTATTCATGAGCATAACTGCTTTTATTGTGTATTGGATATTTCCTTATGGTGTTTTACATTCTGTATGACTCTCAGAGTATGTAGTGACTTATGATCAGCTGAAGGCAATGTTAGGTCAGCAACATGTCCAATTGTTTGATGTTCGCAATCCTGAAGAGTTCCAGGCTGGCCATATTCCTGATTCCGTCAACATCCCATGTTAGTAAATTAACATCATGTATAGTTGTATTGTTTTGTTAATATTGTTCCAAGATGTTACAAGTTTACATGTTATTGTTTTTCATCTTAGTAGGCAATCTAGAGGAATCTTTAAAACTGTCTGCTGAGCAATTTGAGCTGATCTTTGAGGTGTAAGCCCCTGTGAAAGATGATAACATTGTGTTTCATTGCCAGAGGAAGCAGGAGCTCCAAAGGCCTGGACATAGCCCATCAGCTGGGCATTAGCAGGTAAACAGGCTGCACCCTGAACAACTGTGAGATATTATACCACCACTTTGCCTCTATATACCACAAAAACTGAGTTAAAACCAACAATCGAGCTTTAAAAATAAAAAAAAAGTTCATTTTAAACATGTTCATGTTAAAATCATTTCGACTCCCGTCTGCCCTCTTGAGGTTGAAACTATGCCATGACAGTTTGTATTGTGGGTTTTGAGGATTTATCTATCTAAGAAGTAAACACATTCTGCTGTTGACAGCACTTATATAATATCCTTAGGTAATAAAAAGGAAGTAGATCATGAATCTGTTGTTAGTTACGGGTTTATTAGTGTGTGTGTGTGTGTGTGTTAACCTGTAATAAAGAATTTGTAAATAATTGACTTATTGATAATATCCATTATGCTATAAAGCATTAGTAAATTACCGTATGAAT
>JAVQIZ010172533.1:0-37439 GCA_036023535.2 Galaxias brevipinnis | reverse complement strand
TGGTGTGGCTCTTCTATTTTGTCTTTATCTCCTGCAATCGTGTACGTGCGCAACGCCACCGGACCCCCCCCCCCCCCCCCCCCCGCCCAATTGGATGTCTGTTCAAATGTTATCTCCATATTAAGTGTGTCTGTCTGTGCTTCTGTGTTTGGAGGCATGTTTGTCTGTCATCTCTTCTCCTCTCTCTCTCTCCCTCTCCCTCTCCCTCTCCCTCTCCTCCCCTCCTGACAGACAGTTTTAATAAGACAGCAGTGGGTAGGTAGTCCAGACTGCTCATTGTCTGCCTCACATTAATAATAGGGGATAATGCTGTCACTCTGCAGCCAGCCAGAGACTGAGACGGAAACGCGCAGCGGAACAATCCAGTGTGCCTCTATTCATCTGTTCTCCCCCCTCCTGTCACTACCACAGCCAGGGAGCCAGGAGAACAACTTTCATATGGATCCGTGCTCCCCGGAGACTCCCTGGCAGCTTATTGGCTGGTTTGGTTTTTTTCACTCCCATGTTTTTTTGGTGTGTTCCTCTCCAAATGAAAATAAATTGTTTCTTTGTCTAACTCCGAGAGCATGGAAGGAATTTACATTTCCTCTCCCGCTGTCTCTCCCCAGGTTCATTTGCATGTGTGGATGCCCACATCTTCAGGCTCCTTTTGCCCCCGAGCACCGGAGAGGCTTCCATGTCACCGTGTGTTACAGCGGGCTGAGAAGCCAAACTTTTTGGTTTGGTTTTGCTTACAGTGACATTTTCAGCGCCACTATTGCTCTCGACAGAGTGTCTATTCCTAACACTGTGGGTTTTCCACTGTTGTTGATTTAGAGGCACCACTCTACTCACTGGCACTGCCTATGTCACAGTCAAAAGGCTAACTACATACAGATGTGCAGTCATCAAAAAAGCTCAGTGTTGGTGGTGTAATTATATTAACAGGTCGAAGGGATTTTATTTTTAGACGAGACTTTAAAGCAGCTACTATGGGTGACTTCCAAACCACATTACCGACTAGCCCTTATTATTCCATCACTTAATTAAGTTTACATAAATGACACAGTTTTGTTCCCACAGTAATAGCCTCACCAAACGAGCATGGGAACCACTTAAAAATGTGTCTAGATGACGGTTTTCAATCTTTTCCACTTTATCTTTAAAGCGGGTAGAGGGCACATGGTTAATTCTCGTGACAAATTCTGCTCACGGAATAGAAAGTTGCGGAGTGTGAATCAGGAGAGCGAGCAAACCAACAGAGAGGTCTGGAGCTGCACGCCGTCTCATATATTTTGCAGAGCAGCGAGGAGTGTGGACTCACAGAGAATGCTGAGGTAGGTCTGTCTGGAGGGCTGTGTCTTTGAAAGACACAATGTACTTCACATGGCCCTACCGGCCTCTCCATTCCTCTCTCCCACCGCCTCTCCTCCAATCCCTCGGATTACCAAAGTATCCTGTCTCCACGGAAAACAGAGGAAGGGGTATCTTTGGTGGAGGCGGTTACCTTGGCAACAGGCTCACTTAAGCCAGCTGCCCAGAGAGGCGTGGTAAAACACAACTGACAAACCACAAGGGGGCCGGTTACTGTGCACTCTGGCACGGTGTGCATAGGCCCGGCCCCACAGCACAGCCATAAGTGGCGGAACGCCTCTGGTCCGAGGGGTTGAGAGCGCGAGGACCAACAAGAGCAGAGAAACGGCCCTGACCATAGGAGCTGTTGTTATGGCTCCCAGTGCCTCCACCGGCACTGTTAAAACTTTATGAGTTCTTGTTTACAAGGAGCTGTCACAGACATCCTACTGTCAGTAAAGTGTGTCCTGAAGTCAATCAACCTCCTTTTACAGCCCCCTACACACACACACACTCACACACACACACACACACACACACACACACACACACTCATCTTTGCTCCTTGGTGTGGCCTGCGGTGAGCTCTGGCATCAGATAACACAGCACTCCAGCCCACACTTGCACAGGAGTTCAAACCTTGTCTACTCCAACTGTTCTCACTAGCACTTTCGACATGCACGCTCAAACCGACTTAACAAGTTCGATTTTTTTGTGGCAAGTGCCCTACTTTTGACAGTGCCTACACTACAGTATGCTGGCATCAGAGATTCTGTCCGTCACCATGTTGGGTGGCAGGCTGTTGGCCTTCAGCTAGCAGCCCTGTTCTGTCAGGCTGTGTCTTGTGCGGCGAGCTCTGCCCTGAGACGGAGACGAACGGGACCCTGCGCGTCCACCTGAATCAGGCCAGTCAGCACTCATTGCGGCCGACCGGTGCCACAACGGCAATCAGTCCTTTCCTTCTCTCTGAGTTCCGGACAAACCGGCATGGTAGTTCTCTCCCACTCCAAAGTAGGCCAGGTGTAACACTACATTGCAGTCGGCCTCATTAAAACCTGGAGGATTTTAGACAAACGCTGGAAAAACAGGTACAATTCTTTACAGCATGCTAGTTAGCGCGAGGATAAGCAGTCCCTGACCACCTCACAGGAGCTGTCATTGAAGTGATGATGCAGCAAACACACCCCGGCCCCTTCAGAGGAAGCCCACTAGGGGCTGACCTGAACTCGGAGCTGGACCCCTGGGCATGTCTAACCCAGGGCTATGGAGGGAGAGTGTCTCTGGCTGTTGTTGCCTGAGGACATGCAGTGTATGGCCTAATAACCAGGGCTCTCAGCCTGCCGTGGAGGACCGCTTCTCCTACAGCTCTGCCCGTTGTCTGGTCCACAACTTGCTTTCCGTCTCCCTCGAATGCTGCTGACGTCGGACTCTTTGCCTACCTCGGGGACCCTGCAAACCAATTATTATGTTAGTTGGCAAGGACAAGTTTTGCTCCGAAATAAAAGAAAATGTCAGCTAAGTTACTGCTGCATAATGGCACAGCAATGTAGATAGGAACAGCCACTAGCAAAAGTCAACTTGGATTACTCCCTCCATAACGGTCTGCATGCATTTGGATGAGTTTCTCCATGAGGGTTTGTGTGGTCAAAGTGTCCCAGTGTCAAGAAGAACTAGTGGAGTACGGTATGCTGTAAAGAGTTGTCAACCAAATGTGGGAAAATAAACAGTTATTTGAGCTAAAATTGAAATTCGCAGTTCTGACCACATTGACCTCCAGCACAAAGACAAATGCGTGCTGGTATGTGAGCTGGAACGAGTGAGAGTGTGCAAAGCAGGTGATAGAAGTAAAAAGGGTTCTCCAAGGACACAGGGCATAATGAGAGGCCTTTATCCTTAGCTCTGACTGGCGGGACGATCAGACGGACCGACAGACAGAGGGGCCGCCACCTAGCACTGAGGGCCTAAAATAGTCCTTTTCTCAGCTGAGGCACCAGAGATGGCCACGCTAATGGAACAGCTTTCTTTAGCACAGAGGGGACCTTTCTGATTAGGATTTTTTTTTAACCAGCTATTCAAATAGTAATTTGAACTCACCGAGGTATGGCCAAAATGGAATGGGCTTTTAGAAAAGAGTATAGGTTAGACTTAAGTGCCCTCTGGGGAAAGTTGATGCACTTTAGCTAAATGGCTTTCACGTGGTGTGTGTCATAATGGACAGGTTTAAAAAGGAAACTTTCACCTGACTTTGTCCAAGGTGTTTCTGACTGGGGCTGGTAATTTTGTCAGAGATGGAGATGGAGGTGTAGGGAAAGGGAAATTTGGAGTGTTGGGCATATCTTGGGCAAAATTATGGGACCAACTTGGACTGGCAGGTGAACCACATCACCAAGATAATTAGCAAGATGTGTATCCTTTTTTGTAGCTAACTCTAACGTTACTGGTGCGATGTACCCGAAGCTTAAAACGAAGTACATCCGATGGAAGTTTGTTCCTTGACACCCCATGCATAGGCACGTTCAAATGGCTTTATTGTCATCCAACTTACTTCTGAGAATTTTTTTTTACTTAGTTTAGCTTATATGAGTATTCCTTGACTTTTATATTCTGGACTTTTCCCTTTAATCAAATGCGGCATACTCTCATATCAATCTTTTAGCTTATTGCCTCTAAATCCCCTGTCTCTGACCTCTCTCTGTCTCCCCCCATCTCTTCATCCCCCTGTGCCTTTCTTCTCCGGCACTCTGTTCTTCCTCTTTTCCCCTCTCTGGGTGTTTCTTCTCTTTTGAAGGCGCTCTTTTTTTTTGTGTTCTTTTTCCCTCTCTTGTCTTAGGCACAATCACAGTCATTAGAGAAGGCAGAGGGCTGAGGGGAGCGTGGAGAGGACAGAGAGATTAGGAGCTCTGTCAGCACCAGGGCCGGTTAATTCTAACCATTAGGCTGCCGCCATGCAGAGCTGGCAGGGCTCTAATGGAGGGGGGTCAGTAAATTAAACATGGTCCTCACTCCCCCGGCTCTGGGCACGGCTCTGGGCCGCTCTCCCCTAACCAACACCCCCCGTCCCTGGTCTGGTCGGGGGGGGTGTACAGCCATGGCTAATTGTTGTCTTTGACACTTTCTGAATGTGTGCCATTTGTCAAGGACTCTTTCCTGTTTACCTCTACATCTCTTCTCTTTTTTTTTGCTGGTCTTTTTTGAGATGAAGTCATTGGTGCCAGAGAGTTCACGGAGTTCACAGTCATTGGTCCCAACAAATCTTCTCTGTCAGGGCCTGTTGTTCTATCGGATCCTCTCTCTGCCGCAATACATTTAGAAAATGTACAGTTGAAAAGGTAAGGCACTCTGTAATCATCCTGCAGAATGAGATAGTGAAGGAAGGCGTCGCCACAGGGCATGAACAGCCTCTCTCTGCCAATGCCCAGGCCTGTGAGAGGGGAGGACCGGAGCAGAGGGTAGAAGAACAGAGACGTGGGACTCCAAATCTGTCCCTGGCACAGTCACACAAGCACGGCCTCGCCTCGTCATTAAACGACACTGTTTGAAAACAATGGGAGTCAGTGGGGGGGTGGATTGAACGATCCCAGGGGTCTTTGAGCAAAGCCCTCCGGCGATCGGGTGGCTTGCAAGAGGTGAGGAAGATGAAAGGCGGGGGCAGAGGACGTGCGAAAGAGCCAATGCGAGGCCAATTCTGATTTGAAGAAAGAGCAAGGGATTTGGGAAAATTAGCTCTTCGCCCACTCCGAGTCAGCGGCACAGTTAAACTGATTATGGCCCTTTCGTCTCAACGTCAGGAGAGAGAGAGAGAGTGTGTGAGATGGAGAAAGGAATTTAATGAGTTTTTTTGTTTTGTTTAGAGTAGTCTGCAATTTCTGTGTGCTTGCAAACGTGCACTTTGTGTGTGTGTATGTTCAGCCTTGGCCCAGTTTGTCTCTGTGGGCTGGTGTAGGTCTCCCTCCGGTGTGTGTGTGTGTGCCAGGGATGGTTTATTCATGGAGATCTGGGCTCCGTACCAAGACCAGACCGTCGGCTTGTTGAAGGGCAGCATACATGTGGACGCGTGGGGGAACGAATTTGAATGGGTTACTCTGCCAACTTTAGATATGAATTTGCTGTCTTTCATCACCCTCTACAGCCGTTCATTTACAGCATCTGTTTGCGCAGGTATTAGTTCTGTGGACACCAATGAAATATCATTATCAAATATCATAAGTTTATCACATAACCTCGGTACGATAGCTCACGTTGAATGCCCCGAGGCGAACACCTTTTTTTTACGCTTTTGAGCCACTATTCTTACTTCTGTCTCTTTGTTACGATCCGTTGACGACATTAGTGCCGTGTCAATGTTGATCCACTGACTGGAGCGCTGTCACACCGCTGAACTGGCAGGAAAGGCCACGGGTTGGGAAATAACGAGGTTTCTTCACAACCGCTCAAGAGACCCTCACTAATGGTTTGTGGCTGCTGCTTGAGGCCGGCTCTGAGGGACGCTGGCAGGGGAAGGGCTACTGAGGTGGCCCTTACAGGACCGTGGTCCAACAGCTCAGAGGGCTGGAGAGGCAGCTATAGGCACTCCACTCGTCCCCCCGCCCTGTTTGACGGCATTTGTCCCTCCTAATTGTATCTCATTAGAGTGCGTCGGTGAATACCTCCGTTTTAGACTCACAGATCAAGATCTCAATTAGAAGGGGGAATTGGCTCGCCGTTGGACGGCTATCCTCTATGCGTATTCATGTGTTTCAGTCTTTCATTAAATGCCCCCTTGATTTAGGATGCTTTTAATGGCCAAGACGAATAGAGTGCCACCTAGCCTGATGGCTTTCTTAATTGTCCAATGTGTTTGCGCTAAATGAGCACTCAGAGGTGGAGGCTCAAAGCGGCTGTGAGGTCTGTTTAGTCTCTTGGTTTTGTTTGGGTAGAGCTATCGGTGGCGTGTGGGCGCGTTAAGTTTTTGAACACCTCTCCGCAGCCCTGCGATTGCTCTTTTGAGCAGTAAAATGAGTAACTCGGCGGTTTTGATGTGTTTTTGTTTTGTTCAAAGTCCCTCTTTCGGCTCGTGTAGAGTACCTTCCACCACAGCACTTCGATCTGCGTGGAGTTCTGAGGGGCAAACAAAGTTCCCAAGTGATGTTCAGCGAGTGAGGGAGAGGAATTGGACGAGGACAACTGATCCGTGCTCAATGCATCCCCCTCGCACCCGCCGCCCCGACTGTCTCTCACTTTTCCCCGGCTTGCCACATCGATTGGCCAGGGGGAAGCTCTGGAGACCACAGCAGCCGCTGACAGAGTCACTACAGTTACAGCTCATCGAGTCTTTCTGCCCATCGATCGCATGGGTGCACGGAGAGGTTGCTGCAAACTCATATCCACCCATCCCTCCACCAGCTATACTGTAACCCGCTGGCAAACCTGCTGTAACACTCTGTGACCCCCACCCCCCCCAGATCACAGCCAACATCCCAGCCGTGCCCAGGCTCCATGCAGGGGGCTGAGGAGCAGGGAAGGGTGGTTCTCCTCCTCCATGGGCAGGGTCTAGGCTTGCCCGGGTGGGTGGACGCCCAAAATAGACCCCAAGCCGGCAGGATGAGAGTCCTCCACAGTGGAAGTGTTTGACCGTGAGGGACAGCCAGAATGGAACACCTCGGTGGAAGTGTGAAGTGGACTTTTTGTCTTTTCTCACGGCGCTGGTGAAGGAGAGTGGGAGGCTGGTGGAGGGAGGGGGGGCGGCTGGAGGTTGGACTCTTGTTCGGATGGAGCAGGGGGAGTAAATAGGCCAGGGGAGGGAGACTACTCAAGGGGCTGTCACCAATTGTCACCATGAGTCCCCTTGGTTGGGTATTAATTTTCCTTTTTGTTCGCCTCGGGACCAAGGTGAGAAATCATCCGCCTATAAATAGACAGTGGGGTGTGTGTGTGTGTGTGTGTGTAGGGGTGTGTGTGTGTGTGTGTGTGTAGGGGTGTGTATCAGTGTGTATCAGCTTCCTCTGGACTGTGATGAAGTGGGCTCGCTGCCGCCACGAGAGGAGCGGCTCTTTCCTCCTCTTGCCACGAGGGCCAGTCTGGCTCTGTAATAGGTCACAGGGAACATTGGGCTGCTCCTCGGCCATTTCTCACGGCCGGCTCTCACAGTGGGCGTGCTGCGAGACCTGACACTGTCTCGCCGCTCGCCATGGTGACATCTTATTCCAGCCGCTTCAAAGCGGCAAAGGTGTGTATATATATATTTATATATATTTATATATATTTATATATATATATGTCTGGAGTGTCGGCATGGCCTCGGCAGTGTCGGCATTCCTTTAGGAGTGTTAATCTTCCCGAGTGTGTATTTGTTTAGAGTTCCGTCAGTCTCGCGGCCACAACACTGGTCTGGGAATGTGGCTCTGTGATGCACAGCAGCATGTCCCGGTCACTCTGCTCCACAGGACAAGATGTCAGCTGTTCACACACTGACACTGATCCTAGTTGATAGGATCCACTTTCAGGTTGAATGTACGTACATGAACATTTGTGTCTGGGGCCTCAGTGAGAAGTCAGAGCAGGTGAACATTTTCTTGTAAAAAGATGTGTTTTTAATACTCTGGAACTTTATTGGAGAAAAATATTAAACCATACCTGTGTCTGGTTCACCCGTCTCTCTCACTGCGAGCAGTATGTCTAGAATCGTCCTTAGTCTTGGGAATAACCATAGCCCTTAGGCTGTGTACATTCCGCCATGTCCTCATCTGATTACTGTGTGACCCTTGCCCTTGAGTGGATGGTCAGCTCTCATGGGCCTCCCTGAGCCATGGAGATGGATGGAGTGAGAGGCTGAAAGGGATGCCATGCTGGGGTGGAGGTCAGCGACAGCGGGGTCAAAAAGAACGGTGACCCAGTGGTCCCGCTCTGTCAACAGCCGAGCTGGTGAAGACTACATGAGGGGGGATGGAATCGTCAAAAGGCTGCTTGTACTTATGGAATCAGACAGTCTTCGACTCAGATCTCTGACAAAAGCCAGCCCACAGCACGTTACCCAACACCCATGCATCTGACCGCAGCGACCCGCACGGAAGAGAGCGAGTGGGTCTCCACCGTGCGGGGTCGCTCCCTCAGCCCCTCCGCTACCGTGTGGCACTGAATCCCCGCTCCTCTAAGAGGGATGCTGAGACCAAGAGGTCCATCTAGAGTCAGGGCTCATGAGCACCCCATGGGAAAACGTCAACGCCCACGCCCCCCCGGAAGAATGGTCCTCCTCGCTTTCTCTCCCCAGCTCAGCCCACCCAGCCGAAGACAAAAGAGGAGAGAGGGAGAGAGAGAGAGAGAGAGAGAGAGAAGGGATGAAAAGGAGCTGGATGAATGGCCGAGCGCCATCGCCCTGACATCTGGAACAGGGGTCTCGCGGCTGAAGGGTGACCGGCGCGCAGCATCAAAGCACGTGCGTGTGGGAATGAAAGGCGGGTGTTTTGTTTTTTGTTTTGGTGAGAGCATCTCAGCCAGGAGCCTGGGCCGAGGAGTGCGGTACCTTGAGGGACGACGCGTTGTGACTGTCTAATGTGTGGAGCTCCGTTTGGGGTGTTACTTCCTGCTTTTATATCGCGCTGCAACACGTTTCGGATCGCACGCGCAATGAAGCAACCTGTCCACTTGTCCATGTGAATCATTTGATGGCACGTGTTGTTTATGCATCACAATCAGATAGCAGGGGCAGTGCGCTGTGTGCCTCCTACCTATTTGCGATGTTATGTGAGGGGGAGTTTGTGCGTGTGTGTGTCTGAGCTATCAGCGGGGGGCTGGGAGGGCGGGTAGCTTTGATGTCGAGGCTCGGGCCCTCCCTTTGGTCTGTTTGTCTGTCTCCCTCCCTCCTTATCTCAGTCCACCCATGCTGACTTGGGCCGGCTCTTTCTCCCAGCACCTCCAATCAGTGCTGCCCCTCCAGTCACACCAACATTTAATGAACTTCCCAATTAGACAAATGACCATTACTGGCGCTTAAGTTCCTCCTTGAAATAGTTTGCTTTTGTGGATGGAAAATCCAATTAGGCTTAGTTGATGTGGAGGGAGTTGAATCTTGTCCTTGCATACCAATTGGCTCCGATCAATTTGTGCTCTGTTGTGGTTTATTTTTGGCAGGGTTCTTTGGTTGCTTTTGAATGGGCCTCACCTTGGAAGTGGTTGTAAATCGAACTCCTCCATTCTCTGATTTTCCAGGAGTTTAGCGCTCGCTCTTTAGGATTTCTCTTTCTTCTTTTCTAAGAGACACTCGAGAGGAATAAAAACAACTCGAGCTGTGCAAAGCACGGTGTCCTAGCAGCATTGGCATTCGGCGCGCAGGCGGAGCTGTCAGGTTAAGCTGTCAGGTAAGTTTCCTCACGCCGACTTCAACCGTAGGACGTTGTTGCTCATTGTCTTTGTGACAGCTGACGGACGCCGCCTGTATCATAATTGTCGAGAGTCTTCCAGGGATGTGCCGCTTCGGTATGTGTTGGTGCAGATAATTGGGGGGCTGAGATCACCCAGAACAAACTGCTGTCGTCTCTTTGATGGCGCTCCCCCAGCCACCCCCCACCCACCCACCCCCCCCTCTCCCTTCCCTTTCCCTTTTCCCTTTTTTCTGTGGTGCCATCTGAGTAGACTCCAGGAAATGATGTGGTGCTCTACGGTGTGCTCAAGTGAGAGGTAATGATATCAACTCGCCGAAAGTAATTACAGTTTGAACTTAATGATCTTCAGCGCTGACACACTGGCATCGGGCAAAATCTGGTTTATGCTGTACGCCGACAGTTTAGATGAGAGATGGATGCCATCATTAACACTATATGAACACATCAGTCGTTGTACATCGACATAGATGTGTAATGAGGGGCTGAGCAATGCGACTGGTTGGAGGCCATAGACAACAGCGTGGTAGAGGTCCTCTCTTATCTGGGCCATGCAGCCACAGAGCCACCACTTCAATGTGCGTGACTAGACACTACATGGGTCCTCCCTGGATCTTCACATAGTTTAAGCGGGTTGTCAGCTATAGATGCCGTACCGTGCAGACCTGCGCAGCGCCCATCCTTCACTAGACCTGGAAGTCCCATATCATTCCACGTGCAGACTCAAACCTACTTGCAATTTATTTCCGTTCATGCAAATTGCAAGAATTTAGCACGGTGATAGGGCCAATTTAGCTGCAGTGACGGGGGCCGTATTATTCTGCGATTCAAAAGAAAGCTAAGTGTACGTTTCATCCACCCTTCTGTCTTCTCTCCGTGGCTTCACAAAGATTCTCATGAATTATTTAGGAGTGGCTTACGTAACGCGTGGGGAAAATGGCGGGACTGGCGAGTGACCCATTTCTAGTAGAGCCGCCATTTAGCTTTGGTGTGAACACACTGGTCTAGAACGATCCTGCAGCGCTGAACTCAGAGCACTGACTGACGGAGAGTGGAGTGAGTAGCGTGAGCTACACTCCTGATGTCTGTTGGCGTGTTAGAGCCGGAGCCTATGGTCGGAGCTAAGCTAGTCCCTGGAGGACAGGAGGAGGAGGAGGAGGAGGGGTGACCTGAGGATGACCCAGAAGACTGCTCTTCTTTCCCTCCGGATAGGGTCTCATCTGCCTCACACGCACATTTCAATCTGGGCCGCGTCTGATGAGACGCTCCCAGAGATGGACGCAGGTTAAGTGGAGGCGTGTTGACTCCGGGACAGCCCAGTCAAATAGATGGCCTCCCAGGCACAGCCCAGGCGGGCGGGTGCGGGGACCAGGAAAGGGCACGGCGAGGAAATGGAACATCTCCCTCCCCCCCTACCGTAATTAAAAAACCTTCATGCCAGCAGCGCGCTTTCGATTAAGACAGCCGAGTTCATCCATCTCTGAATTTCTTTCATTATTTCCCAGCGCCGAGCGGAAAATAAGGACGACACGACACGTCGACCGTAGCGGAGCTTCCCAGGGACAATAGACGAGAGTTCAACTCATCCATTACTCATTGGTTAATACAGCAGCCAGGTGGTTTGTTGGGCTGGCACATCCGCCGGTGGTAATGACGATGGAGATAACGGCAGGATATTGAACAGTCAGGGTGTTTGGGGATGTGAGGCTAATGTGGTATGTAGGCCAGGCACGCTCTTACTTAATGATTACCCCACTTAATAATTCATTGTCGGGCAGAGAGGAACAGGTTTCGGCGGCCCGAGTCTGAACAGTATGTTAGAATGGAAAGTAAATGTAATCATCTGCTAACTAAATAGCGTTGTCTCTTTCTCGCTCCATCTCTCTTTCTCTCATTCTCTCATTCTCTCTCTCTCTCTTTCTCTGGCTGTCTTCTTTAGCTCTATTCTCTTATACACATCCCTACACACACACACACACACACACGCACACAGACAAAGACCCAGACTAATTAGCTGACTTCATACTTAGGCTACCCACAATAAGACACTTTGTTGTCCACTGATAGATGCTGCATCTCCGTTTGCGGTGTCCTAAAGCGTTGGGGGTCCTGTGGGTTAATTAGATCTCGGTTGTGAAACATTTCCAAGTCTTTCATCCACTAGTTCCTCTGTCGAAGTTTGAACAGGACTCGGTTGGAGCCAGGCTCGCCCGGGGAACGGGCTGCGGTCCACTCTTTGAAACCCCCTGTCGGAGGGATTTGTTCTGACATTTACAAAATGCTGCTAAGGTTTGGACTAATGTTATCCCTGCCACTTGTTTGTTTAGGCTACACATTGGTATTCGCCCCGCATCCATATGCAACCTCTTTGTTCTGGTGAGGAATTAGTCCTAGGGTACAAAAGGTTAGCATGCTGGCTGAGCCACATGTTTACGGTCCTGCCGGTGGTCAGCCTTCCACACTGTAAACCTGATGGACATTCACGCTACTCTGCTGACGCCATGTCTACAGGAGATTTGATTAACTAAGTATTAATGTGTAATTCTGTGTGCACTCTGCTGCAAAACTTTGCTGGTTTAGTTATTTAAGCATTTGAACACTTTTTGAAACCCGCCATTGGCCAACAAAGCGTCTCAGCGATGCCAACGTTGGTGCTGAAACGTGGAAATTGAATTTCTCTACTGCTCTCTCTAGCAGGCCTTGGCTGTAGAAATTAGGTTCTAGCAAGGGAGTGGATACCCGATGACTGCGAATGAGCTCTCTTTTGAGTGGCTCAGACAAGTGTAGTTGTCAATAATTTATAGTTTGCTTTTGACACGTTTCCTCTCTCACTCAAACTCTCGATCACTCGCTCTTTTTTCCCCTCCCTCACTCTCTATCTTCTGCGACACCTTAATCCTTGGAGGCCTGTGTGCGTGCCGTGTAGGTGTGCGGGGGTGTGAGAGTATTGTCTGTATCTCCTTCCCGCTGCTCATTCCTGGAGCAGACTCACGGAGATGGTTACTCATTAACACGGGGAGCCCTGGGAGCTGGGAACCCTGTCTGGCTGTATTGTGTGCAAAGCAGCTAGCCATGTGATTCATACGGAGGCCCAGGTACCTGCTTTTGCAGTGAGTTAGATTAAAACCAGTGAATCAGCCTGGCTCACAGCGGGCCTGGAGGGGCCGACCCCACACCTCCCTGGTCTCCCGGTGTGTTGGGGCTACTGCCCTTTGAACACACCTAGCAACCCGTATCTCTCACACAGACACGATTCAAGCAACACAGCAATTAGAACAGGACTTTCATGTGGCCATTTTGGTAGAGTGTATTTCAAGAGGAAAGAAACTCCATTCATTGTTGTCTCTCAGGGTTGTCTCAAAAATGTTAAGTGTGAAGACAAAGTTGGCTATGTTCCCTCTTTGGTAAACTGCTTGGTTACAAGCAATCATTCTTTCACTAGTTTCAGAAAGGTCATGACTGGTACTTTGCAAAAAAGTGTTTACCTTCTGCCTTCTGTTTTTACATGCGTGGCAGTGGCCATAATACAATGTATTCACATCCCATCAGTCAGATGATAGAGACCTCACCTTTCTGGGCATTTCTTCAACATAAAATTGTAGCACAGAATCATGCAAGCCTAATGTCCTCTTTAGGGAAAAAATTATCTAATATTTATAAGCTACAATTTCATTCGACACCCTAGAGAGTGCAGACTGGTCACAGGGGAACACAGATGAATTATATTCACATACATGTCAACCACATGTGTCATGTCAGCATCCTGAGGAAATTGAAGGCATCTCTTTTAGCTGCTTGTCTTGGCTGCTCTGTCTATTTGCATAACACAGAACATACCTTAGCCCGTTCCCATTTCTATCCGCTCCTTAGCGTAGGAGTACGAGATGGTGCAATCTGGTGGAACACACCACAACCTAATCCCTGTGTGTCACTATGTGGGAGAGAGAGAACCACAATCTATCTATATTCTTCCTGGTGTTCAGTGTGACATGGTACATTCACAGCATAATGCCTGTCAATATGGCACTGGGTTATTTTGGTTGGCAGTTATTTTCCAATCTCCACTTTCCAGTGCGCATTAAATGTCTTCGTACCTAGTGCTCAAGCATTGATCACTGAAAAGGAAGCGATGGTAAGGTTTCTTCAGCTTGAATGTGTTAATATTTTTAAGGGCTTTTCCTGCAATTTGACCTTGCACCTTGAAACCTTGTACCGTCTTTTAAACAGCAATTTAACAAAGCCTCTTTTCCCCTCTCTCCCCATGTTGTCTCTGCCTCTCCTCTGCCACAGGAGAGGAAGCTGAGTGCCTTTCCCACTCTGGAGATCAGCAAAGCCGACCTGATCCACTACATGTGTCCGCTGTCCCACCAAACAGACTTCTTTGTGCCGGAGATGAGAGAGGAGACTGCGCCGGAGACAAGGGAGGAGGACTCGGACGAGGACAGAGGAACGGACATCACAGGTACCCGTCGCTCCCTCTCCGTCCACTCACGATGGGGCGTGGGGAAAGGTATCGCTGTGGAGGCCATTAAACCGGGGTCCACTCTCTTTTTCACGAGCTAACAGACGGCTCAACATTCACAAACACTTCTCCCCGCGACTCCAATCGCCAGCCACCTTTACAGCTCCCACAAACAAACCAAAAAAGACTGAAGGGGCGGCGGCGGCGGCGTTTTTTTACACGGCGCTTTATTCGGCTCTGTAATTGAGTGGGCTTTGATGGAGTGAGTGGAGAGCCGTCTGCTGCCCAGCGAAATGGAGAGTGCCGACGAGGGAGCGCCACTCGCCCTTGATCCCCCTCGGACGGCTCATCTACGAGGCCCCGCAAGTGTTCTGTCACCGCCACTGTGTTTCTCTCGTCGAGCGCGATACCTTTCACCACCCGCCATTTCTCTTTGTCTCGCCGCAAATCGCTTAGCAATGAAAACGCCGCCGTGGCTCGATGGCACAGCACGCGCCCCCGCCGCTGGAAAGTCAATGCCAACGGGGAGCAGTGATGTGGGCCAGATGTGGGCACCCCTTTGAAGGGAGACCAACCCCATCAAGGCATCTCCTGTAGGCAGGTAGCAAAGAACCTGGGAGCCTCTTTGTGGGCTTAGAGCCTCATCCGCCTGGAAGGGGTTTGCCGAGACCGTTGACGGCGAGGCGGCCACCGCCGCTCTGTTAACGACAGCTGGCTGTCTGCTGCCGAGGCATGGCCACCAGGGGCATGCTGGGACCTCAGTGCTATTCACAGTTTGGAATTGATTTGTCAACACCACCGGATTGGTGGAAAAATAGGCTGTTCGTTGGCAGAGTTTCAGACGGACGCAAAGTTAATAGGGGGCGACGGTGGCGCTCGGAAGAAATGTTCAATGTGGACGTATTGTGTGGGGGCGCGCTAGTATTGAGTTGCCTGCGCAAGCTCTTGGACTCAACCTCTTATTTTCTCTCCCCTTTCCCTGTTCCGCCTCACACTGTGCTTAGACTTACGCTAGGGAGGCAATTGGGCTTTGTGTACAGCACTCTTTCTTTGGCACCTTGTGACGTTCAAAATATAACCTTCTGATTCATAGTCACAATGGCCGCAATAGTAAAGTCTGTCATTTAGCAGGTGCCGTTTGAGCGTGTCAAATCGTGCTAGTGTGCATTCGAGTGTGTTTCCCTGTGCATGTTCACTCACATAGGCGTCCGTATATGTTTGTGTTTCTTTGTGCTAAGGCACACACCAGCAGTTATCAGAGAACCTTGTACGGATGAGGTAGAGATGTAAGATGTAATTGTGTGAGAGAGAGATAAAGAGATAGTGTGAGTGTGTGTGTTTGCGCATGTATGTGTAGATAGGGTGGAGGTCTGTTAATGAGAGCCAGATCAATCGGCGGTGCTGAGCTGTGTCTGACAAGGCAGCACTGGAAATCAAAGTCCACCACTTGGGAGATTGCGTTCGACGTTTCACCCCCAAACCCCAGCTGATTGTGTGCTGCCAGGCTAGACTGCGGCTCTCTCTGCCTGGGGGCCTGCGAGCAGCTGGTCATAACTTCACACACGCTGCAGAGTGGAACCCACGTCTGGAGAAAAGGAAAAGACAATGGTGTCCTGTCAGCATAATGATAGCGAAGTGATTACTGCAATGGAAGGGCATCTGTAAATCTGTGGAGAACGTGAGAGACGAGGACAGTAGGGGGATGGTGGACAGCCTACGCTGTTTCCATGTCTTCTCATCTAAGCCTCAACACTTGCATTGTTAATGATTGGAATCAATTCTCTGCAGGCTGTTTGTGTATCGCTTGATCCCCAGGAGGATGGGTTTGATGCTCTGCTGGGAATGTGCTTTTACACATTCATCTGATCACGTACATCCTGGTGTTTCAACTGATAGAACATGGCTACTGCTCACAGTTGTTTGTATGGTGTGATTGTACGAGGGTCACATCAGAAGCATTCCATGTCCATGACTGACTTTACCTCAGCAAAGTTATCATTCAACCAACTTGACCTGTGTAAATCTGCATTTAATTACTTTATAATTACACAGCAATTATATGACTTATTTGCACAGTATGTAATTCCAAGCTAATCATAGGTGCACCACTGACATATTGGAGGTGCACTGGTGGTTGAAGTCAGATGTGTTAGCTGAGAATGTGCTATTTGTTATAACATTAAAATCTATAAATCATGTTACATATTAATCATATTTCTAAAAGTCAACTTTCTAAAACAATTTTACAGTAAACCCTCATACATTTTTTTTCTAGATCTATCGTCCATAAAAACAACTCGGAAAATATGTGCTCCAGTTTCTCCAATTAAAATCTTTATTAAAAACTCAACGTTCCAATATCAGTTCAAGAAGGGTCATTTCTTTGGGGGGTGGGTGATGTGGAAAATTGAAAATCGGCCCTCATAAAGTGAGATGCCTCCAGCTTTATCCTGTGGGGACCGTCCAAGAGAGAATAGAGGATCTACTATATACTTCACTCTGGCAATATTTGTTCATTTTCCCGTCTCCCTTTCCTCACCATCCAACACCCCCGTCCATCCCAGCCCGCCACACCCTCCCAAGTCTCAGCCTGCCTCAGTGATGTCTGTCCCTAATTACCTCCTGCCCTCATCCTTAAGCCCCTCGCCTGGATTTCTAACAGTTTGAAGAACAAGACCTTGATTCTCGACTAATAATCCCAGTGGGCATAATTTAGCAACTAAATTAGGCAAATGTTACCTTAGAGACTTTCAGAGGCACGGCCTGTTTCAATTGAGGAGCTTTGTCCTGACTTATTTCCAGTTTTTGGCCACCGGGGGATGGTCCAGTTTTGTCGGAAGCTCACACTGGGAGGGAGGGATTTCCGCCTCTACTTCCTAAATAGACCAATTATTTCTCGGCACAGCTCGTTATGGAACGAGCGTATTTGTCATAGGCATGCTCTTGCATGAGGAAGATAGCACCTTGCCACTGTGGAGCCAGAGAGCTCCATCTCTGTCCACTTACACCCCCACTTCTCCTTCAAATGAGCTTCAAGGTTATTTCCGTCGGTGCAAACTGGACTCAATGCCTTGTGGACCATTTATGCTTTTGATTAGTTCTGTGTGAACTGACAGCTCGGTAAACAGGATGTTTCTCAGCCGATTAGTGTTCTATAAATAAGCTGTTGGAGCAGTTTGCATCGCCTGTCTATTGAAGGCAGGATCCGATCTGCTCAGGGCTAGACGTGATAATTACTGCGCGGGTGATTTAAGTGGACAATAAGAAGGATTGTGTTCTACTGGGACCTTGGAGACCCGCGGTGCTTATTTCAGTCTGGTCCCTGTTGACACGTTTGGAGGGCCAATGTGAGGTGCGGAGGAGTTTTATTTGCAGTGTGAGGGCGGCGGGGGAACAGTCAAGGCCATGGTGTCCCATTCCCCCCATGGGATGAGTCTTCCATCTCTTGCTGAGGAATCCCCCTCGGCCAGGGAGGTTGTAAGACGCTCCCCACCTTCAGTGTCAAGTCAGAGACTATTCATTCATCCTGAGCCAAGTCCAAATTAGAGGCTGCTTATCGCCTCAATTGCTGACAAACGTGTCTGCATCATCCAAACTGTCGTGAACCGTGTCGGCTGGAGAGTCGAGTTGACCGTGAACTTTCCGTCCAAGCCGTTCTGTTTTTTTTGCAGACCTGATTAAGAGTCGATGCACTTGGTGAGAAGGACGTTTTGTGTATTTGAGGGGGAGACAGAATATGAGGCGTGTTGTGGACCCGACATTAATCAATGATGAAAAGGTCTCCCGTGTAGAGGTCTACTTTCAGAGCCAGTGTTTTGCCTCATTACCAGAGGCCCGAGGTCTAATTGAGATGCCTTTGTTCATTTCCAATGAGGAGCCGGATCAGATTCATTTACCTCTCTCCAAAATGATAGAGACAGGGACATGCTAGAGGTAACACTTCTATTTATTTGTTCCATGACAGGGATAAAGGTCATATTTCCATTTATAGGGTCATCAAATTTGTAAAAAAAAAAACAACATCATATAGGATCAGTAATTGCAGCTTATGAAGAGTCTGGTCTTTGTTATTGTGAAAATAGGAGTAATTCCATGACGTTATTCACAAAGTCCATAAACGACTGTCAATAAACATCTCAACATTTCTAGGTAAGCCAAACAAACATATTCCTATATATCTAAAAAAGAAAAAAAACTGGTTAACAACAGCCTAGATTCTGTTCATAGAAAGCAAACCCAAGCCAATCTTACCCATTGAGGAACGCCATCCACATCTCATGAGGTCTGATCTACAAGGCAGCCCGCGATCTCCACTGGTGTGCCTTTCAGAGATACCACTGCCTGTTGCTGTGTACATTCAAACCCAGACCCATTTCAATCTCCAGTCAGGGTTATCTATACTAGCAGTTACTTTGATTGTAGAGTGATAATTATTTGTGTTTTTTCTCTCAGGCTCTCATCTTTCTGGCTATCTCACCCTGTTTTGCCCTCTGGCTGCAGGTGCAGACTCCCACAGTGACGTGAGCTCAGCCAGCGGTGGCCTGCCGTGGGACAGCAGGGAGACGTCTCTGGCCGCCTCCACGGCCGCCTCCCTGGCCGCGGCCCTGCCGCTGAGAGACCCGGGGGATGGAGGCGAAGACGGCCAGCACAGGGAGGTGTGCCGCCGCCGGGGCTCCGACGCCTCGCTGGGCAGCGGCTCGTCCTTTGAAGAGCTGGACATGGAGTTGGTAGAGGGAAAGAGGGCAGAGGAGGAGGAGGAGGTGAAGGAGGATGTGGTGCAGGAGGAGGTACAGATCGAAGAGGCAGAAAAACGTCTTGGAGATCAGGATGGAGCCACAGGGGGTCCACAGGAGCAGCTGGCCAGCGAGCGGGGGTCTCAGGGAGACGGAGCGGAGTATGTTAGTTAGGGGGAACAGAGGGCCGAACCCCTCGCATGTTGGCTGTTGTTTCTCCGATAATGTCTTTGGCTGTCGTTATATTTGGTTTTGGGGTCATGTTAACGTTGGGTGGATCTAAAGCCATACTCACTATGATCTACATGCCAAATTTTGGAACTTCCGAACTTGACCTTTAAAGCCTCTATTTTTGTGGATATTATAGTATAGTGAAACTCCTAGTTAACATATCAAAGATTAAAGTTCTTCAACCAGTGTTTATACATCCTTTTTCAGAAAGTAGATCCATACCGATACACACAATTTGGGAGTATATTTCAATGCAATTTCAGTTGTTTAACTTTAGTCAATATGTAGACTTGCAGTGTAGTGCCATTTTGATGTAGGTAAACTCAATTAAGTATTGGGCATTTATACTTTGAGCTAATAATACATTGTATCTTTATTGACATATTTTTTCTTGAAATGTTGCCTGCGTATCTAGGCAGACTGTACTAGTGGAAATACAGTAGGCCAAGAATGGAAAGCGTTCCTCGTCGTATTTGTTTTGACAAAAGTGAAAGTGAATATAAGCCCTTGTGTTTGCCCCCAATTCAAAATAACCTGAACACCTGGGAAACCGAAAACTAGGGCAGAGCTTATACTGGATCTTCAGACTAATCCAGACAAGTGTAAAGGAAGGGGGTAGGTGAGTGCTGGTTCCGACCCCAAGTAAACAAAGGCTTGGATTTACATGGCTGTGTTTAGATCAAAATCGCTTAAAATTTAATTTGTTAGCTATGTAGCATTCAACTTTTAGTTTAAGCTTTTCCGTCATAGTGGTTCATCTGATTTCTTCTTAAATAACTAAACTTATCCTGTCGAGGGTGAATAACAGTGAACCATTATTACAACTATTTCACTTCAAAGTTATTCTAAGTTGTTGGCATCATTTCAGCATTTTATTATTTAATGATCAGAATGTAGCCCTTTAATTCACTCCAGTAGTAGTTGTCACATGTACTCTTGATGCTTCGAGACTGGGAATTATGTACAGTGTCATGGATGTGTATTTCTGTGTAATAAACACCTCTATGTAATAAACCTTTCCATTGCAAAGTTCAATCAAGGAGATGCTTGACTTTGTATTACCTGTTCATTTAACAGAAAATTATTGTGATAAGATATATACTTGTCTAGGGTGGAGCAATTAGTACACCAAACGCACAACAAAATAATCCTCTTGTAAACATTGCACTGCTGTAATTGTTAGCTAATTATATCATGTTAGGCTAGCTAATCCACCATTTAAAAATGAATAAACCCTGTTCAGGAGTTGAAATATGTTTTAAATACGCAAAGTATGCTATCACACCTCTATTTCATGCTACAGTTGGAGAAGCAGCGAGCTGGATTCCAAGTGGCCAAGAGAGGAAGATAAACATTTGCTTGAAGAGAGAGTCTCGTTAATAGCACAATGCCTCTGCAATACCAATCGGCTTTCTCTTTGTGGTGGAGCAATTTGCATCCGTGCTCTCTCTTCTGAAGAAAATAAATGTTGGGGATGAGAATAATCAATATTCATGCAAATATAAGTCATGCCATGAAGAGCTGAAGTACAGAATTAAGTGATACTAAACTGCCTGTCCTCTAGCTGTCTTCAGATGGGCACATTTAACTCCTTTACTGCGAAGGTCGTTCACAGCCAAGGGCCTTTCCAAACTACAGGCACAGATGACAGGAGACAATAGCTCATGTTCAACTAGATATGTAGTGAGCCTTTGGCCATGGACCACCTGGCTGTTGGATTGAGTTTTATGTAGCAGCAGATGCTGCCTGCTTTTACAAAAACACTAACAAACTGTTTACCTGAAAATGTCTGATTCTGTGAGCAATGCAGGTTTGACTAATCTTTAACTTGTTTGACTACAGATGTTTGTAAGGGCTGCATTGTGATTGACACTCTTTTGATTTTGTTTTACAGTTATATACTTCAATAGTAGTTAAAGTACTATTCAGGGAACCCAACCTTTGCTCAAAAGCAAATATGGAGAAATCTGAAAGCACTGAAATGGCATGTTGAGCTAGCACCTGATTTAATTAATAGTGAAAACCACAGGGGTGTCATACAGCTTTGAGGACATGGAGATTATTGCCTTCCCATAATGTGAATAATTAATCTTATTACACTCAATGTGGAAAAAAGCGATGTGTGTGACGTAGCATACAAATCCTTTCTCCAGCCCCTCCTTGTGTAAATTTAGTACTGTCAGGAGAGGCAAAGAGGTCGCCACACATCCTGTGGTGATCTCCAGAGTGCATGTCCCGTGCGCTTAGGGTGACCATCTGGGAGCCACGACGCGCTCTCTTGCACCGTGCCAGAACTTGTGCTTGGACTGGAAATAGAATTCTATCGAACCCACCGCGATGAGGATAAACAGTCTCCAAAGAACTGCAGTACAAGTCTTGTCTGTCCGTTAAAACCAAATCGTGGCGATTATATAAGCTTAGCCACATTTACAAGCACAGCTACTCAACAGCTCTCGAAAACGAAAGAGGAACAATAATAATCATCATAATAATTTGATCTTGAGCACCATTGTCTACGTTGTTTCTGACATCAGATCACATTTTCGCTTGGCCACATTGGTGGCATTGTTCATCTGTTATAGATTTACCAGCGTTTTCAAAAATCGTTTTTGAGCCAAAAAAGTGGAACTTCATCAGATGATTCGTTAGACTTAAAACACGCGGTGCGTTAATCGTCAGATAGGCTGCCTAATATGTCATAGGCTATCGGCTGGTTAATTAAGTAAAAAATTATATTGGCTACCTGTATGATCTTGACAGTGAACTATAGGTCAGTTTAAGTTTGCCTTCTAATCTATTGAAGGTTACACCTTTTTGTTAGTTGAGTGAAGCCGAAAGATACAGGAATTTTAAAGAAAAAAAAGGATCGGCTGGTTTAGCTTATTCTTTGATAAACAATAGGAATAGCATGATTAATATATCCAAATCTGAAGTTTTGTGCATTTGGCGTTCTACAGAAGTTGTAACGCTTCTTAAATCTAAAAAATGAATAACATATGTATTTCTATTTTCGCATTGAACAAGAAAGTGACTTTTTAACCAATGAGCACTGGATAAAATCTCAAGGAATCCGCGCGCTCATTGGAGTCTTTTTTCAGGACCAAGGACAGTTACTCACAGGCACGCTGCAGCTCCGAGGCGCGAAAAACTTCATTTACATTTAAACTTGCCCAAATGTTCCTTATGTGAGTACCTTGTAAAGAAATAGCGTTTTGCTAATTTTAGGAAACATTATGACCTATCGTAAAGGACGTGTACTTCCAGCACAATCAATGCAGCTTTGTTGGTGAGGACATCGCTGAAAATTGAGCAACGCTACAGAGGTAAGAATAATTTGCACAACTATCATGATAAATAATTGCTGCATGCAATTTATAGCATATCCATTTTTATTTTATCGAATGGTGTGCTTTTCCCCTAGTGCTATGGATATAAAATGAAAGAGAAAACGTTGGAGTTATGTTGAAAAAGTATTCTGGAATATTGAAATACTGTTTAAACGAAGCCTGCTCCCATTTACCAGTTATTCTGTTTTAGGCAAGAGTGTATGCTACCTATAACCTGTAAACAATTCTACATGCACCTACCAGGCCCCTTTTTGTGTGGATGTTATATATAAAAAAGTGATAATTTACTAGTGACCAAGATAAGCATGTGCACAGCTCATCTTTTAGCATTGCTTATCTTTCAAATCATCATTACAGGTTGCATTTAGTACTTTCAGATGGACTCCTCGACGTTATTTTTTTATTTATTATTCATTCTGTAAAGGGTATGATATGAAAACACGAAGCATGTTGTATTTAATCTTAAACTAGATTTTAAATATGCGCACTTGGAATGTATGACATGACACTGTGGAAAGCGGCAGGTGGGAGAAAACTGTCCCTTCTTGCTCACAATTTATTTCAATATTCTGCCTCTAAATAGAAAGTGTAGTAAACTAAAACGCTCACTGAGAAGAAAAAACAAACCCTCAGTCAATAGATCCCGCTGAGTCTTTGAAAAAAAAATCTAAGAATCACGAGGCATGCAAAAAAAAATGTAATCAAAAGTTCCAGACACATACAGCTGTGGCATGGGTTTGGATAAAAACAAATGTCATACCCCTCTGAAATCCATATGCCCTGCACACAGTAGCTATGCTTTATGAAAGCTAAATTAGAGTGTTGTATTTGATACCAGGAATGGTTTATTCAGTCTTACCATTTGTATTTTCAACCCAGCCTTATTTTTCGGGAACATAAATTATGTTGGGGTAGGAGCTGTGCAGTTTTTTTGTATCAACAGACTTTCAATGTTAAAAAATACTTTGTTTATCGTCATATCTTAATTATCCAAAATCATTTCTTTATAGATGAGAAATGAAATGTTTTGGAGGGAAAATTGCAAAGTAACTTAGTAAATACACCAACCATCATTCTATTCCGTGCTTTGCTCAAGTAATAGAATTAATTGAAAATGACTATGTTGATTCTAATCTCAAAGCATACAGGCCTACAGCTTTAGTCATCCCAAGTAATTGTAAGCCTAGCCAGATGTTGATCGGTGTAAATGATTGAAGACGTGGCTGAAGAGGAACAAGCCTCACTATTCTGCATTGAAGTCTCGGGCAAAAGGCAGGAGGAGATGGAGGAGCAATAGGAGGGGGTTAGGATAGCATTGAACAGCATGCTTTTCAGTCCTAATGCAGTCAGGGACACCTATCTCACAGAGGCACGGTGGGAGTTGTGGCCCAGGGTTAGCAGGCTCTCTGGGAGAGGTGCTCTGTGTGTCGGTTACATGGTGATGGAGCCCAGCCAATTCCCCTGGCTGTGTTGGGAGGACCAAAGATGCGTAGCACCGCATCTGAGAGCATGAAGAAGTACCGTTATCACACACATTACTCGTACAAAAAAGAAGAGTCTTCCTTATCAGCAAGGAACACAACCGCATTGAAAGCTTGCACCCAGCCTGCTGCTCATTAGTCTGGGGTGGAGTTAACCTGCGGAGGGCTTAACACAGATGACTGGCTCCCAGAGGTGGCCACGGTGCCAGAGCAAATTTGGAGGCAAATCTCAAATGACTTCAACCATATCCACTACTGAAGTCTATCAATCGTAGACTCTTTAGAGCTCTTCCTGCCGTTTTGGCTGGAGTCCAATTTCCTCACACCCCCACACACAAATACCCCGTCCTGTCCTCAGATGCACACCTGCAAGACTTTTTTGGGACCCACCATATGGAGGTTTTTCGGGTGCTTAAATCTAATAGAGTATTTATTTCTCTCCACTTCTTTGGAAGTGGGTGATCAGCGGAAGGACCCATTCTCTCTGCCTCACAGTCCATCCGATCTCTTATCATCTATTTCAGTTTTATTACTTACCAGTCATTTGTGTTTAATCCGCTGGATGGTGAATCGCTGTGGTTCAACACCATTGCTTCTCTGAGGATGCCTCCCCCTTCTCCTCCTTGCCGAGGGATGATCAAGACTTTTATTCACACACTTGGAGATGTGCGTGATGACTCAAATATATGAGCTCATAGTCCTATGCAGACACACACAGCCTTTGGTGTGGCGCAGCCAGCTGCCTTTCAATGTCATCCACCACACCTCTCTATGTGAATCTACGGCACACCTGGCTCCCATTCAGAACCATCTGGTGAGTGACGTTAGACTGAAAATCTATTGTCGAGATTTAGATTTATTGCTGCTCCTATCTCTCCAGTGACCGGAGTGCCTTCTAAAACAACATTCTGTTCGGCGTAATGATAATTTTGGCAATGATAACCTAAAATACCTCACCTTCCCCTGAGATACTGCCTCTCGTGTGAGCTGGGCTTTCAAGAATAGCGTCCTCTCCATAGCGCTGGAGGCACACTCCACGGCAGATGTTCAGAGTGTCTCTGGGCTAGTTTGATATCAAGCTAACACAGGGGACCATAGGGACACCCCAGGCCCCATGAGGAAACCAGGCTGGACCACAGAGAATATGCTGGGTGTGCATGTGTGTTCTGCACACCACGCAACAGCAAACCCTGTTTTAGAGAAGGGTCTTGGAGGGGGGGGGGCTCTAATTGTGCAAGCATAACATTGCCATTGCATATTTGCAAAAGATGGTGTTGGTGTTTCTGGGAAAGGTAGAGCAGGGGAATGGAGGAGAAGGATCAAGGCAAGCCCATTTGTCCTTGCCTCTCCTGGCTCTCCAGACATTGTAGTGTGGATGAATAATGTACACATACAACAAAAACCCCACGCGTTCGCCATGACAACAAACGCCACCGAGCCATTCATCTCCCCGTCTCGGCCGATCAGAGGCCTGGCAGTAATGAGCTCCCGGTCGGCCACAGAGAGGAGAGATGCATCTTTGATGAGGAAGTATAACAGTGAGGTGACAGCCGGCTCCTGAGGAGGGTGGGGCATGGCATACTTTTCCGGGGATTCCCCTAGACAGGTAGAGCGGCAGGCAGAGGTACGAGAAGCCAGCACAGATTCAGCTCGGAAAAGATTTGTTTTAAAGGGGTTTGGCTCGCCTGAAGTACAGTGGTGAAATCCGCCAGGGAAATATGCACACTGAGTGAGGTAGATGGTATGGAGATAAGTTCAAAAAAGACTTGACATGCAGCAGGAACATGTGTTGGGTGACATTTAGAGTCTCCATTTTAGATTCATTGGCTGAGTTTGGTCCCACTGTCAGTTTAATGATGTTGAAATGCTTCCCACAGTGAGTGGGGGCTTCAGCTGATTGACGTATTCCTAATTACTGTGCCAACTCTTTTGCCACTCAGAGTTGGCCTCCATTTACAGTCGCTGATATAATTTAAACTTCAATTATCTTTTCGCTTCTTAATTGATGTTTGCATATGACCTTATCCAATAAGGTCAACCGTCTTCAATTGGGGAAACTAGTAGCTATTTCTACTGGTGAAACATGAGAGCTCATTGATCCAGTCAATCTTCCCGGTCTGTATTTTCTGGAAATGGATTTAAATGTTGAGTGTTACTTGTTTATCTCCCTCAAGTTTGTTCTTCTCCCACAGCAGTGTGTAGTATGGCTACTAGCAAAAATAATACCAAAGAAAGCCAAGCTCCCTATTATGGAAAAATAGACAGCAAATGAGTTAGTTAGTTTATGAGCGAAGGACCTTTTACCTGGGTGAACTGTATAACAGTGAGTGCCTAATAGCTAATGAGTTACTATAAAGATTAGCAGGGAACAGACAATTTAAAGAGATTCTTGTCAGCCGGCCTACTTTGCCTGGTAATGTGTAGCACTGCAGTGGCTAGATTAGGGGGATGGCACTTGTTATTCCTTTACTAATTGCGTACATACTCACTTGTGCCAGCTCGACTTGGCAGAGCATCGCAATATGTGAAACATTGTGGAGTGGATCTGCCAGCGTCTTGAGGATGCGTAATGAGAAATCAGACAGTTTTTTCCCCCTCTCATTCCTATGGTATAATTGGGTACAGCACAAAGGTATTTTTGGGGTAGAGGATGCCAAGTGGAAGTGAATAATATTGACGTTGGAACGTTATTGCAGACGATGACAGTTCCTCGTGCATGGGGGTTGACAGAGATGCTTACCTGAGCGCTGGGCTGCGCTGAGTTTGATTTATGGCTCGAGCTTACCTATACGTGAGTACTTCAAGCCCTCCAGGGGCCCCTTTCTCATTAGCCCACCATACCCACTCGTCCCCACGCCGACACTCTTTTTTTTCCTGCTGGAAATGGGATTGTGGGGAAGCCTGACTCCCATTACCATCCTCTCCTCTCAGTGCTCCTCCACGACAGTCCACCTGGGATCTTCAGCTGCCTACTCCCGGCTCAGGGGGATTGCATAAGGATGACCTCCTGGCTATTGACTGTGGGATATTACCATATTAATGCTGCCCTCCACTCTTGCGAGGTGAGTGGAGAGGGAAAAAAAGTGGGCAAAATAACACCTCCTCTACCCTGCCTCGCCATCGCCTGCCATCCCTCCTCGATTCACTCCTTTAGCTTCCCTTTCTCCCTCCCTCATCACTCCCTTCCTCCATCTCCCATCTTTCATAGCACGTCGCATCCCCCACTTCACTCCCCCCATTCCTTCACACTGTCTGGTTTGAAGTGTGCAAGAGGCTGGCAGGCTTTACACACTCAAATTAAAAAGGCCATCTGGTGGAGCGTTAAACAGAGAGGCGCTGGCTGCATAGGGTGGAGAAAGGATGTAAACGGGCCTGACTCTACTTTGAAGTTAGCATGTAGACGGTGGCTGGGATAAGGACCTCACGGGCATGTCTTAGCGGTGCAAAAAGGGAGCACCAGCCAGGTGTGGACCACATATTACGACATATCAGCGATTCTACGAAAACTGTGTCATTCTTTCTGCGCCCCGGTGTCCCTTAGCCAATTAGCCATAAAAAAGCTGAGCAGTCAAATAAAAAAAACGCGTTGCAAATGATCAGTAAACGAGGCCATTGCATTCATTTGGCCTAGAACATACGGTATGAATCATTGATTAACCCGTATCCCTTATGGTAGCCTGTAAGTGCCGTCGAGCTGCTCGGCTTTTTGCCGCGCGCCTCTCTGAAGATGTGAGAATGGGAGGCTGGGTACCGACAGAGCGGCAGGTTTAAGTGGCTGATTTTGGTTCTGTACCATACCTAACGAGGTAGGCTTTGTCGGGAGATATATTTCAGAGAACAGCAGCCGCTGAAGAGCAGGGCCCGACAGGCAGCTCTCTGCTCCTATGTGCTTCACAAGTGAGATGGCAGCGTCTCCTGGGATAGCGGAGGAGACTGACAATGTGTCAGCCAGGAATCCTTTTGTCACCCTCCTCTCACGCGGCTGTGTGCTTTTAGTGCTCGGCACACTGCTTCACTATACGTTAGTCCAATATGGGTCCAATTCATCTGAACAGGACGGGGGGACTTGCACACTCCGATCCTCGGCACAGTGACACTTTTTTGGCACCTCCTATGATGGAAATGGTAACAAGGAACCCATGGCCATAGTAGATCATTCCCCAACCACCTTTTCTGGTGAGCCGGCCCCCTTGTGTTTTGGGGAGCGGCTCAGGCCGTCTCTGGCTGCCTCCCTTCACAGGGGAGGTGGTCTCTTGGCCCAGACTGATAGTCACTGAGCTACAGTATGACTCTGTTTACAAGATACTCGGGGGGGGGGGGCCAGCGGAAGCACTGACATCCACACTCCTGTTTCGTGTGGGAGACCTGTTAGGCTTCCAATGACTGCAGAGGAGAGAGCTGTCAAAAGACACCATGCAACAAGTCATGTCTTTCATCCTCCATACACTATTAACTTTGGCATCTGCAATGCAGTCTTTCTATATTGCCAAAGCAACATACAGAGAAGCGGCGACCGGAAATGAAAGAGGAATTCTGTAAAGGGAGCCTGACTTGATGGTGCTGTGTGAAATGCATACACCCAGTGGGTAAGCTTGGAGCACGAACATGGACCCACGCTGCGAGTGTGAGAATGTGATTCTGGCCTGTTTAGAGTGCTTCCCCAGGGCTCAGTTCTCTGGCCAGATTGGCCCGCTTGCACTGGCCCCTCTTCCCTCTCTTCCCTCTCTTCCCCACCCCACATATCTACTGGCAAGTTTCCATGGAAACAAAGGGGCGAGAGAGAGAGAGAGAGAGAGAGAGAGAGAGAGAGAGAATGGCCCTAATGAGTGGGACAGTGTACATCGAGGAGATCTACACATCTCAGGGAGCACACCAAAATATGCAGATGCACGCACGGTCCAACCCTTTTGTCATGCTTCCTCGCCCTCGTTTTCCTGCCTTTCTCTTTTTCTTTCTTTCTTTCATTCTTTCGTTCTTTCTTTCTTTCTTGCTTGCTTTCGTTCTTTCTTTCTTGCTTTCTTTCGTTCTTTCGTTCTTTCTTTTTTTCTTTCTTTCTTTCTGTCTTTCTATGTCTGTCCGTCTGTCTGTCTGTCTGTCTGAAGGAAGGAAGAGCTACATTAACCAAATCAAACAGATAGCGCTGAGGTATTATGCAGTACATGGATTTTTATTTGTTCAGAAAAAAATGCAGAGCTATATTAACTGAAATGATGTAACTGTTCCTTGGGTACATGTTCTTAATCCCATTTCACTAAGATCAATTACCGCTGATTTCAACTGTAGTGAAACCTTACTGGCTCGATAACTTGCTCTGATAAACTGTTCCTGTACTCTCTAGTGTAGCTAATTGGGAAACTGAGTGGCTTGATACTGAGTTGGTAAATCTTTATGTTGGCTACTTCTCCTTTGGTCTCATCCATTATCCCTGGATCATCTCTGGATCCTGTGGACAACCACAGGCAAGAGGGTCAGACATTAGGGTCTGGTACCTAAAAGGATGGTGTCCTGGTATGCTTATATACTCACTGTAGAAAAGATCAACCACTTGACATATTAGGCAGACATATCAGTCATTTCTGTTGGACAAAACCAAGTTTTGAATCAAGGAATGCCTTTCTTTTCAGAGACAATGTTGTAGGATGTGTGTTTCTCAAAGTGTGACACACCTGGAAGGCAAGTTAATCAGAACCTTAAAGTAAAATCAGGATATTAAAGGAACTCATGTAGGAGGAGGATTTCTGTTTGCATGTGTACAAACTGATAATAAGAATGTGTTTGCTAAATCCATTTGACATGTTGTCCCCTGGGGGAGGTGTGTTGATCTGTCTCTAGGACTGCTTTGTCTATGTGCATGTGTGTGCCTACGAGATAGAAACAGCAGTACTTTGGCGTGAGGTCCGACAGAATTGAAAGACAGGAGAAGAGGCAGAGAGAGAAGGAAGAAGTTTCACACCGGAACAGTCAAACACCCCCCCTCCTCTCCCTCCCACAGGCATAGGAATAATCACACTCACACACCAACGCTCCCAACTAAATTATATGGCTCCACGGGAAGTATCAATATGTACAGCTTGGGAATACTCAGGAGGTTTTTAATGTGCTGTGTACAAATTCCTCTCAAATCTCAGGCACCGTATGTTCCCTACCTGCACAGAGACCATTAGGGCGCAGAGTCCCTCAGTGAACAATATATCCTCATAAAGTTAACGGTTTGTGTAACAGGGCTGTCTCCCCTCAGAACGTTTGCCTGCAATTACGCTTCCTCTGCCACTTTTACTGCCAACCTCTCCTGGATGGCACAAATCTCGTGGAATGTTGTTCAATGTTACAGAAAGTATGACGAATCGCAGCTTGAGATAATGTTACTTTATTTCTTGCACCAGCCACTGGGCTGATAATGACTACTTGTCTGATCTCCTTCTGTGCTGCAGTCTCTTCTTTTATTGTCAACCTGTGCTTTCAGCTTACAATATACCGATATTCAATAATACAGTATATGGTATGAGGGTCACGATATGTCACCATCTAAAGGCACCACTTTTACCAGCTAGTGGAGAGGAGATGATGTACAGTATTTCCTTTGAGACCCGAGTCAGCCCCAGGCACAGTGTGCGTCGCGTAAACAGGGCACAGTGTCTGGGGAAACAACAGGCCTATTGTGCTGGAGCTGTTACGGCAGCTCTCTCTCTCCCTCTGTTTGATCCGCAGGCTGTGATCTCCCCCGACTCTGCAGATGACGATGGCACTGATGGTGTAGATGGCCTCCATCAGGACACACACCCTGGCGCTTTGAGATCTGGTGCCGCCGCGCCCCGCTGACTGGCCCTCATCCTCACCCCCACCCCCCGCCCCTCCGTGGCACGTCCAGAGTAACGAAGGCAGAGAGCCCCGGGACAGGAGAGTGACCTTGCCTTATCCAGGGACATGTCGTCGGGGAGGTCCCCTGGGATGGGGCCCCGGCCCCTCTACCTCTCTCACCTCCTCCTGCTGTGCGTGGCCCTGCTGGCCCAGGCGCCCCAGGCTCTGCCCATGGTGGGCTACAGCACAGACTCCAAGAAGGAGATCACCGTTGAGGGTGACCTGGTGATCGGAGGCCTGTTCCCCGTGCACCAGAAGGGCGAGGGCATGGAGGACTGCGGCAAGATCAACGCCCAGCGGGGCATCCAGAGGCTGGAGGCCATGCTGCTGGCGCTGGACGAGATCAACAAGGACGAGCGGCTGCTGCCGGGGATCCGACTCGGGGCCCACATCCTGGACACCTGCTCCAAGGACACCTACGCCCTGGAGCAGTCACTGGAGTTTGTGCGGGCCTCGCTCACCAAGGTGGACGACAGCGAGTACACCTGCCCTGACGGCTCCTACGCCATCCACGACGACATCCCTCTGGCCATCTCCGGGGTCATAGGGGGCTCCTACAGTGACGTGTCCATCCAGGTAGGCTCGCAGTGCAACAGCAGCACACCACCTAGGCCGTGTTCACATTTAGAGTAAGTGTGTTTTAGTGCTTGTTGAAGTTGCGTGTCTAATGCTCTCGCAGACATGTCTCATCAATCGTATTGCTATGGTAATAGAAAGTTTCATTGTCTTGCTGATACTTCGCTGCATGGGACCATTGATATTCCATTGCTATTCTATTCTATATATAGTCTATATATATATATAGTCTATTGTCCACCACGCCATTTGAGATCAGTACAGAAGCTCGCTGTTGGAACTGTATGCAGCATGCTGTATGTAATGTATGCACGACTGTTCTGGTGGTGGTAAGCTTAGCCAATCGGCTGACAGAGAGCTGCATGGAAGATTACCATATGACGGCCCAATTAGGCCTATGTACCATATGCTGTTATTCTGCGTTTAGCGCAATGGACACATATACAGGTGACTGCATGAGACGGGCTCTGTTCGGAGGATCCGTTTACCTGCTCGCCCATATGCTCTGCTGAACCCGTTTGGAGGATCTCTTCCCTTCCCCGTTTCTCCACTCTCCGGCAGCGGGCCTGTCAGAGGCAGACGGGCTGCAGATGTTGCTCTGGCAGACAGGCAGACAGGAGGACTAGTGACAGGCTGATTAGGCTCTGCAGTGCTCGGCGTCGCCGCGCCTCGGCTCGTCCCACACTGGGGGCGATGAAAGCCCTGCTAATTGGGCCCACAAATGCTGAATTAGGCCCTACGTGACCGTATGCAGCAGGACCTGCGTGGTGCCAGTGCGATATCTGAGGCCTGTTCCAAATATATTACAGGTATTTTGTGTTGTGACGGATACAGTGAAATGTTGGCCAGCTTCACAGCGTCTCCTCCATGAGCGTAGGCACGTCAGCAAGTGCTTGGTGAAACTCTGGGAATCAACCAACACCCTCAAACCACAGTGTAAAGTCTTGCATCCTAAACACGTTATTGGACAAGAGTCACAGATCCCAGGTTGAGAAACAAGAGAGAGCACCTTGATAAAGAGCAAAACAGAGAGACTGTGCCAACAAAGGGGCGTTGATAAACGAGTTGTAATTTTTGTGAAAGAAGGCCTCCAAGGCTCCGGGGAGCATAACCTTGTCCAGTTCTAATTTATGGGTGTGCTATTACCAGCCTCCTGTTGTGAGGGCCGGACCAGCTTTGCAAACGGGAGTGAAACACACCTAACCCGCCTGACTTCAGAAGCTCTCGATCAGGAATGGCACTCTTCTCAACCCCCCTCTAATGTTTTCCCAGGCAGTGCTAAAACGCCTCGTCCTTCTGGACTGAGTAGCTGGTTGACAGGTGTCTGACTGGGAGTCTAAATGCAGGGGAGCCGGGTACACTTGGCTGGGGCTCTGGCGCACACGGTCCCCTAGCTGTGTGAGTTGGCCTCCCCCCCCATTCCCTCACCACTGGCTGTGTTTTAATAAGGCGTTTTGTTCCAGCTCCCTTTTGTGTGCCGAACAAAATACCCCTGAATTATTAAGACAAATCTTCTCTCGCGCTTCTTTTATCATTCATGCCTTTTAAAGAAAGCACCGAGGTTGCTGGGAGAAGCGTTTTGCAAACACATTGTGCTGTCGTGACGACGGTGTTGCCGTGCTCCCACACCAGCAGCAATTTTTTTGCCCGTGTTGAAATCATATAGACTGACTGATGGTCATATAAGCATTGATTTCCAACAGGTTGTCAGTGACAACTTTGGCCATTCTTTTTTTGTTTGATTTGAAATGATTTTTTTCGGTCCATATGCATATGTCGCACAATAAAACACACCAAATACTACCCTACACAACAGCAAACAAAAAAAACTGAACAAAAAAGAGAAAAGGAGGATAATAGCGTTCATCGAGATGGTGGCGTGGTGCACAATGAATGAGTAATGAGAGTGAGTGTGGGCGTGACCCTGCCATTGGTTCCTGCTTTAACATCCTCTTTACCCAGTCTTGCCAGCATCCTAGTCTGGGTCAGCCAGCATCAAGCTGTGAAGCAAACCAATCCATTTGACCCCCCACCTGGGAGCTGCCGGTGGCCTCGTCACATGGGACCAAAGCTCCATTAACGCGGTCCACCAGCACCAACTATTCTGTCTTCATTTAGAGTGCATCATTGCCATGGAGACTCGATGGCGGAACCCAGCTGACTGACGGCTGGTGTGAACAGAGTGGAGCAGGGTGGTCTGGGTCTGGGTCTGTCACAGTCAACAAGCTGTTTCTGGCCTGCTAGTCTCTGCTCCGGGGGTGGACCTGGCCCCGGGCCTGGCCATGATGACATTTCACGCGCCCAGAATGGGAAGAGTGTGGGGGCGAGGGTCTGTGGTGCCATCGCCGTCTGGCCTCCCTCAGCCCCATCTGTGGCTGCAGCAGATCTCTCTGGAGGGCCCGCGCTCTGCTCCATCGCCTGGAGACAGAGGGGGTGGCTTCAAGGTTTTCACGGAAACGGTAAGACAATGACAGATAGAACAATGACAGAAGAGTGATGGGGAAATATGACGGATGCATGTAGTCAGCAGCCACATTCGATCTCGGTCCAATATTACACAAATCCAAATGTATGGACTTGCGTAGGCCTGTGCAGCCATCTGGAAGCATTGAAATGAGTCAACGTTGTTTTTTGAATGGTTCAAATCTTTAGCCTGAAAACACGTGACCAATCTTCCAGTTCTGTCTGGATAAACATCAGCGTTACTGATGCGAGCTGAAGGATGACCCTGTGACCAAGGAACTAAATTCAGCCTCTTCATTCATGTGTGAACAAGTACAGCGTCTCATGTCGGCACGATATGCCTGTTTGTTTGTCTGCTGTCTGCAGCAATTTTGGCGACAAGGGCTTGAAAACAGCAAGACTCTGATAAATGAGTGCGTCCCATACTCGCCCAGAGTGTCGTCCAGGTGTTGGTTCGGGGGACGGGTCCATTTCCCTGCTGTCTGTCAGCAGCCCGAGCTCATCCACCACGCACTGTGTTTAACAATTACAGCGAGGAACATCTAGCCTCAGGGCTGCCTTTTTAATTAATGCATGGAGGAGAAGCCACTCTGGTTACCGCCGACAACAGCCAGCACTGTGAGCTGTGAGACAGTGGTGTGAAAAATGTCCTCTCCAGCATCCTCCTCGGTGCAGTCTGCAAGAGAAGGACAAATACTCCAGACATTCTCCCACAACTTGCTGTGCGGACCCTGTCTAGGTACCATGTCACTGCATGGAGTACTCTGCTCATTTGTAAAAAAACTAAACGGGAAAAGGCTGTCGGGGTGTAAAGGGAGTTCCTTGGACTTTGTGTCCTGCAGTGCCTCCCAGAGTCCTGTTGTTGTCTGAAGTGGAGCGTCAAAGCACACTGTTTGAAATCCAGTTGGTTAAATAATTATTGCCATACACTGCCATCTTGGAGTGATACGAGGCGACGCCTTGGCAGAGCTAGTTCAGGCAGGCAACTCAGACACAGCATTTATCCACGTCACATCAATCCACCAGTCTCATACGCTCAATAGCTTAACGCAGTCCACTTAAACTGCAGTTCACTCACCACACTTGCTCCTACAACTGCTGTTCTTGCTGCTGCCCACCTCCACCCCAGCTTCCACCTATTTCGGGTCTGTTGCTTAGTATTCGATGGGGCAATCTGCAGCCCATCTTCTACCCATGGTTGTTCGCTTAGTGTTCTTATAAGACCCCAGGCGGGGAATCAATTCACAGCAGCAGACCCTTGACACCAAATGTCAATGTATTACAATGCATCGCAATAAACTGTTAAGCATATCGTGAGTTGTCCTGACTGAACTTAATGTGAGAGGAAATGACAGACACACTCAGGAGACCAACTATACAGTCTTTGTATAAATGTGCAGTATACCCCCACAAACACATACGTTGACATTTAGAGACTGTGAATGATCTTCTTCTGCATGACAACAACAATAATGAGCCTATTGGCGAGAACTAACAGGGAGCTCAAACATCTTGGAGAAACGACGCTATTTTTAGATGGACATTCATCTGCCACTCGACAGAGACAATCTCTGGAACATGCATGACTCATACAAAGGATTTAACTAGGATACACACGATGGAATGCCTGCTGGAAGCCACAATAATGGGGAAAACAGTTGAGCCAGGCAGTGAAATGTATAATGCATGGGTAAAAGTAAAGAACATGCTCCCATGTACCATAAATAATGCATGCATGATTGGATTATTCAGTGGCTTGGCAGAACTCACTCCTAATGCAGTCAATACATATCAGTTGCCCGAGTTCAACTCATTGGGGGCTCCTCCATATGTGATGTGAATGAAGGGGCACAGGTGTGATGTGTCATTTAAGCTAATATCGCAATCAGCTTCAAACAACTCCTGTGTGGCGCATGAAGCCATCCCAAACCTGGTTCCCATCCTGCTGAGCAGCCCCGGGCTCTTGACAGAGTGGTGGTGTATGATTCATGGGAAGGGACCGCTTTGTCAGCGGAAAGAATGCACGGAAGTCATGGAGAGCATTGCAGAGGAAAACCAACGGTGCCATGATACAACTCTAACCAGACACGGAAAGGCATCCTTAGTGAGTGTGGGCAGAGCTGTCATCCGTTGTGCTGGTGTGAGACCTTCAAAAAGAGTATAGTGATTATGCTGGCTCCGTGTACCGTCCGTCCAGGTACGAAAGACATGGCAGAATGAGAGACATTCTCTTTATTTATTGTTTGGGGGTTTCTAAACGGGTCACATTTCCACCTGGTAGAACATTTTAAGGGCTGTTGCCAAGCAACTGAACTCCGAGGACTACGGCGTTAATTCGGATACGATATCTGCTGCTATACAGTAGCACTCGCTCCTGAAAACACAAAATGGTGTGAAAATGGTTGTTAAACCTCCTCTCCATTCTTAAGAGACTGTGTGCATGTTGGTGCTCAAAAAGGAAATGCACATGTACCTGAGTGTGTGTGTGTGTGAGTGTGTGTGTGTGTGGTTACACATGTGTTTTCCTGTGTTAGAAAGCAGCGCTCAGGAGGCCTACAGTGGGACCAGTGTGTTATTGCGGAGGCCCACTGAGACAGGCTTCTGGGAAGAGCAGATGGGCTTTTCATGTTGAAAAAATCATGACATCTACATGAGGCTCAGGCTCTATGTGGTCAGCTGCATTAGGATTCTCTCTTTGCTTGCCTGCTGTCAGATAGCCTTTCTGTCTTTCAGCCCTTCTCTTCATACCTTTATGCTTCCTGCATTCTGGTTTAATGTATTCTGTCTCTTTCTTTCTTTCTTTCTTTCTTTCTTTCACTCATTGTCTCTCTCTACCTCTCTCTCCTTTCGCTCTCTCTCATTCTCATTCTTCAGTGTTTCTTCTTCAACAACACCAGCACACAGTTGGCATACACAGGCTGTAGAAGTGAAGGCCAGTGCAGCCTAAATCACACTTCATAGTTGTTGAACGCTAGGGAAAGATTATGTACCATTTTTTTAATTGTACCTTGAAACCTGTTCATGAAATATCAAAGTGGCCTATCACACCATACAGGATTATGTGAGGACATTCCTATGGCTCCAGTGTCAAAATAATCTGGTGCAACTATTTCAAATAATGGTAGGAGATATTATGTAACATGCTAAATTTCAAATTAAAAGAAAATGTGGGTCTTGTGAGCCTTCCCAGACCTTGATTTGTGTACAGTAAATGACTGGAACTCAAATATTCTATTAGATGTTACGTAGTGATTACTTTTTCGTCTGGCTACCATATTCTGTTTCTTGCACCATTTGGGATATCAAGCACAGGGGAAATTGCACTGCTACCCCATGGTTTCTATTTCAGAAACCCATCAAGTGTAAATTCAATCATTTTTCTGTCTGCATAAGGATATCTATTTTGTGATGTCATGTGGCTCTTTACTTCTGCCCCGCTCTGCTGATGTTTCTGCACTGCCACTTGCGCTGAGGATAGATAGCTAACCTCTCCACTAGTCTTGGGAGGTTTATGGTGAACGACAAGTGCACAGTGTTGTTTATGATGTATTGTGCTACTTTATTGCCATACTGTACATGGGGGGGGGGGGGGGGGGGGGGGG
>JAVQIZ010172456.1:0-23815 GCA_036023535.2 Galaxias brevipinnis | reverse complement strand
AACATGCAGGTTAATTGGTGACTCTAAATTGCCCGTAGGTGTGAGTGTGAGTTGTTGTCTGTCCCTATGTGTCAGCCCTGTGATAGACTGGCGACCTGTCCAGGGTGTACCCCGCCTCTCACCCTGTGTCGGCTGGGATAGGCTCCAGTCCCCCCTGTGACCCTGCAAAGGATAAGTGATATAGCTAATGGATGGATGGATGGACATCAATGTGTTGTGCCTATTTATTTTGAAGAGACAAATTATATTTATTTGAAAATGTTTTGTTCAATATTCAATACAGAAAACTGATGTACATACTTTGAAAAATATCTGTATAGCAAGCACCTTAATTCTATGTATGACATAGTACCAATACCATGTATGACAACATATACAAATACATTCAAATAAGTTAATAGTTTTCGAAACCAAAACTGAACAACATTTGAATATAATAATATGGTCATAACATTTTTTCAAGTTGATCTTCTTTCAAATGGGTTTAAAGCATTGTGAATGTTGGGACTCCTTGACTTTAAGTAGGTACTCCTCAATGCGATGCATTATGTCTGAGAATAGGTCTTCAACTTGGTCCCTGAAAGGAGGATGCCACAGCCACATGGCTGCCCCAACCACAACCAGGAGCAGGACCAAGAACATGCAGACAACCCACCATAGCCCACATAGTCTCTAAAATGACAAATGAGAGAAATATTCCAGTATTATTTTCACTTCAATGATTAATGTAAGGCGTTTTGCATGACATCATTTAAGTGATAAGGAAAGCCAACGTTCCATATATAACTGGTTACTGAATGCTCTTGTTATTGAAAAATAATTGTGGTAATGTAATAAATGTTTGCTTTTTATTATATGGCGATAAGACAAAGCTAAGAATGACTGCAGGACCTATAAAGTAAACACATGTTGTTAGGACTAACTCTGCTGTGATTGCTGCTGCTTTGGCGGTGGCTTAGCTTTACGAGCTCATCCCTGCACTGCGCCAGGCGACCCTGGCTGGACTGGAACTCCTGCTCCATGGCCTCCAGCTCTGTCTGTAGCACCTCACACTATACATACAAACACACAGATCATTATACTGTATACTGTGAGTAACTTTGTGGCATATGTTTGCTAAAATTTGTTTTAGCAAATGTGTTTCTTCCTGACAGTGGTAGTACCATCAGCTCCTACACACCTCTCTTTCCTTCAACTGGAGCCTGTTTTTAGTGTGACGGAACTGCTCCTCGACGTCTCCCCAGATCGCAGTGTGTTCCTTCTCAGGCCTCTCTGATGGTTCACACTGCTGAAACATTGGGTCCTGGATCTCAGCTCTGTGTTCTAAGAGTGAGTACAACAAATGGCCTTCAGTTATCTAATCTCAGCAGTTTACTTTGGAAATTGGTTGGAAGTTTGTGCGAAGTTTGTGCGATTATCTTTGTGGCTATACACAACATTGAATGAAATGTGACATGTTTTAATCAAACCTATACACATGTACAACCTATTGTATGGACTCAGCCCAACCTTTTAGATGGTGAATCTCCTCTCTCAGGGTCTGATTGTCCTCTATTATTTGTGTGATCCTGGAATGTAGCTCTTCCCCATCACATTGCTGCATTTCTAACTCCTCTCTCAGCCACGTCTCCCGGCCTCTACACAGCTACACATTAACTTAAAATGATGGCCACAATATGGAATTGACTCACCAAAATGAAACACCTTCTGTCTGATCTGCAGTTGTTACCAAACTGAAACCCAAATAAGTACCTCCAGTTGGCTTTGCAGCTGCTGCACATGTCCAGTACTGAGCTCCTCGCTCTTCTTCAGCTGGTTGTAGATCTCGATCAGTTCTTCATACAAGCCCTGCCATCGTGACGCATCTGCCTTGACCACCTGCAGAGCTTCCTGATGTTGACACCCACAAAATGTTCCAACATGGTTTTAATTTGTAAGGAGAAAAATACATGCTTCTCTGTTAAGCTTTGCACAGCTAGTTTATTACAACACTGTTTGGCAGACTGTTTTAAATTTAAATGCAACTATTAAGACCCTATGACATTATAGAACACTATTAATTTAATAGTGCCAAGTGCTTCGAGTCCTATTAACAGTGCAATTACAGTAATAGTGGAAGGTCCGACCTGAAGGATCTCAGTCTTGCTGAGAGCTTCGGTTTTTTCCGAAGTGGCTCTTTGTACAGCTGCTAAGGCCTTCTCCTCGTACACCTCCTTCTGTTTCTCCATTTGTACCACAAACGTCTTCACTTTATCTGTTGGGAACTTCTGCAAGAGGTAGAACAATACAGTACAACTTACATTAGATGTTGTTCCAAAACTGTACTACCGTTGCACATTCTAAGGAGGCAGTTGCAGACTTCATACCTGCATGGAGACTTGCAGCTGTGCCTCCAGAGCCTTGATCTGGTTTCTCAGAAGGTCCTCGTTAAAGCAAGTCTTTGTGGGTAAGAGAGGAAATGCATGTGTTTTATTGAAACCTGCAAAGGTAAAATGTAACGGCGGATAACAAATTTTCACCGCACAAAGAAAATACCTGCAAAGAACAAGATACGGGCATATAAAAAGTGGATAAAATGAGGATGTCACTGGTATGTCTTATAAACAACACAGTGTAAAGTTTGGTCACTGATAAACAGTGTTTAAAGAAACCTTGACATGAAATATTAAAGACACCAAAAGGCAAATAGTTAAATTGGATTGAGATATTTGTCAGGTCATACAGCTGCAAAAATACAACACACAATTGTTAAAAGATCTGCTATTCTGTTGGCTAAGACCAATCATTGCTGCCAAACAAACCAGACTGAAAAGACTAAAAACTTAACTCAGCCACAACAAATTACAGCATATGCATTATAGCTCTTCCTGTGTGAAAGCTTGTTTTTCTTCCTAGTCACTACAATGCATTGCAGCACCCTAGATGAAGCTTCTAACCACAGGCCCTAATTTCCGTCTTGTGGTAAAAATAAATTCTGCATATGTTAAATGTTTCACAGGGATAATCTGTTTCCAAATAGAACTAGTTATAATATTCAGCCTTTTGCCTATGGATGTAATTCAGTTTAGGTCTGACTTAAGTAGTGTATTTAATCACTAGATGCCAGTGAAGACATTCAGTTTTTTGAGCAAAGTGTGGCTTACTTTCCATAGTTTCTCAGAAGAGTTTAGCAAGTTGGAAGCACCCCTCTTGAGGACATCCAGCTTGTTCTTCAGAGTTTCTTCTCGCCACAAGGCTTCCTGGTGAGAAAAATAGTTAAATCAAAAGGGAGAGCAACAAACAATTATATTTATGTAAAAAACATACATAGAACAACAGCACAGTGACAGCACTGTACAAATATGTATATGCTATTCAGTAACAATAATTGTTTCAAAATGTATAATTTAAGACCAGACCTGAGCCAAATTAAAATCTTATGAAATCTGCTGCACTGGGTTGTTTTACTTTTAAATTATTGTACCAATTCCCCATAAAGCCATCACTAATGCTACACCAATGCTAGTTTCCTTCAGTTTTTCACCAAGACCTCTGAAGGACAGAAATAAAACGTTTTTTTTACCTGCAAGTACTCAGCTAGTTGTTGAATGTCCTTGTTAGAAGGGAGATAATAGTATATTAGCATTTCTTACAATTTTAATACCACCTTCCATCCCCTTCAATGTCTCAAATATAAAATATAAACATCACCAATACGTTTGGCAAGTAATTGAAACTCACAGATGTCTTTACCGTGATGAAAGAAGGTCTATATGAGAAAAATGTTACTTTGATTAGACAGATATTTGTTTATTGAAAATCAAGTGACTCATGAAACTGGAATCAAACTCACTCCGTTTGTACAGTAGTATCCTGCTGTCTTTTTTTTGATGGCAGCTTTTCCACTTGTTTGAAATTAGTTTTGACGTCTGCAAGAAAATAGTAGAAAATAAACAAATATTCATTCAAAAAAAGAGTACAATGTAAGTTTGGACCAATTACCATCAGTGCCTGTCTTTTTAGTTTTGGAGGCTTTTCCCATCAGCTTGATTGAGTCCATGATTACTGATGTAGAAGTAGACAAAACAGTCTCTTGATTTCTTTCTGTGTGTTCATTCTTATTCGACGTTTCTTTCTCTAACCACATAGCCACCTATGAATTAAATAGAAGGTAACAATACTGCATAAAAATAAAATAGTCATGGGTTATAATTATGCACTTTACCCATTTACTGCTGCTTGTAATTTTTACCCATTCACTGCTACTTGTATTCCTATTGGTCATTGTTTTGCTTGGAGTAGTCACTAATGGGAGTCCAATGGAAGTAGTGTCCACTTGGTTATTTGCATACTTTATCTCTGACCTGGACTTTTGGCCACAAAAATATGTTCTATAGGCGTTCACCGAAGCTTGACACTTTCTTGGTCTCTTTAGTTTTGAATCACATTGCTCTGGGCTTATTGATCGCCGCCTTTGAAACTCCAGATCTCTCTTGTATTGAATTTCATACTTTATCCATTTTGTGTCAAGTTCTCTTGTTGGGCTCCGGCAAGAAGTAACATTATTGCGTCCTCTGAGACAATCATGCCTCTCTGCCCTTTCCTCAAGCTTTTTGTTATAGTCTTTCGCTGGAGAAATTTGCAACCAAGACACAGCTTGGGTCTCCATTTGTCTCTGGTTTGTTTTCCTCATTGGGTGGTGGAAACCTGTTGTAAATTACACCTGTAAAAATATAGAAATGTCAATAGCTTTCTGTTTATCATTCTTTGATACATTGAAACAAAGATCCAGTTCTAAAAGCATATGCTTACAGAATGTATTTAGTGGACTAAGTGTTGTGATACATTTTTTGTAATTTCCTTAAAGCCTGTGAGAAATGTTTCCGTTAAACTGCAAGGAATTTCTGAGCAATTTGTCTCAATTACATTTTCAAAATATTGAGATTTAATACTTCAATTATTTCACTAATAAATTATCTATAATTCGTAGGCATGAAGTGCTGTTAAGATAGGGTATGTCTACCTCCTTCTGTGAAAGGCTTGAATGAAAAACTGTTTCTCAATGCAAGAAGATGATAAATAGTCAGCTTTAGACTCATTCAAAATGTATTGAGTCCCATTTTACCTGCAAAGCCATTTCATTCAGGTTTCAAGTTCAAGGAGTGGGCAAATAAGTTAGACTGAAATTGTGTTCGGTAGTTTCTGTGCCCCAGTCATGTAGTTGTTTCTGTTTTGCATATTTTACAGGAAGCGGATGGTAGCCACACTAGTCATATGTTCCTCTATCTCAGCAGCCACTCACATTAAAACTGAGGCCATACAGGGTGGGCCCAAAGATTATAGACATACCCTGGTAGCTCTTTCTGTTGTGAACGCTGATTATGTGAATATTTGGATGTGTGCAACTGTGCATGTGTTTGAATAGTCATTTCTAATTGTATTCACCAATGAGACATTTGTATGTGTATGTGTTTAGTGAGTGGGATCATACACTTTCTTGTAAGTACCTGTGTGCTGTCTTAAACACACACACACAAAAAAAAGTCCAGACCAGCATTTGATCGTTTATAGTAGTAGATTGTTTATGGTCACCAAACATGCACACACAGAGCATGGTTAGGGCACCACTCTTTTAAATGGGGTGTGGAAGCTAAATAGTCCATATGGAATAGTGCTCCCTGGTGGGTAGCAGTTTAGCAGTTGTGTTTTTTACGTGAGTATATCATTAATGACAAACTGCTAAGAAGGGCAGCTTACCCCTATTGACAGGTTAATGGAGCACTATCAAACAGTGCATGCCAAGCAGTTCTAAATATACTGTGAGAGGGGGACCATTCAAACCAAATTTGAAACTGAAACTGCCATATTTCACAGTTTTACTAAGGTATTGTAAATGAAACAATTATCTATTTTGTTACAATTAATACATTTTAAAAATCCACAAGATTCGGTGCTGAAATATCTATTTAGACAAAATCTACAATGAACAGCATAGAAACCAACATTGAGAAAGGATTTGGGTTGAAATCAGATACATTATCTGGGTTTTCAACAGGGCAACTTCTTCCCAGATGTTTTATTAAACATAGCCCACAACATCTCCAGAGGGTTCAACGGTGAGTTTTGACATCTCCATGTATACTCTCTCTTGGCAAAGCCAGATAAAAGATATAGGCTTATAACTTTGTCATATCCGCTCCTATTTTATATTTGCATGCTTAGTAAGAATAGGCTCGGCAGGAAAGCTTTGCAATGGTATTCTTGGGATCTAAATATAGCTGATTCAAAGAGTTTACTTTAGTCATCTACCTTACACTACTGTTGCAAGGAGTGACTTGACGAGGACGGACAAAGTGGTGATGGATGAGGCGGGGACGATCCAGATGGGAGACTGAGAGCGTTAAAATGGGGAATTACACACAAAAAAAGAGGGACTTAAGGAGAGATGGACTGGTTGGAGAAGGATCATTTTATCATTCATTTTGTAATTTTTTTCTATTCTTACTTTTTATTTAATGTTCTAATTTTACGTCATTTGTGTGTTTCATAAAATTTTATTATGACAAAATGTTGTGTTGTTGTAGCACTTTGTAACATTGTTAAGAGGTGGTACAGGCCTAAAAATAAAGGTGAGCCTGAGCACCCCTAAAAAGTCTAAAATCGCCAATGATAAATGATGACGGCCAGTTGTATAATTAAGATCAATTTATGAAGAGATGTAACTTATTTTTTCTATATAATTAATTTAAAATAGTGATTAAAGCTACTTAAAATGGTAAACTTTATTTGAAAAAATATTAGGTCTGTCTCTCCCTCTGACAGTTAGAATGAATGGCACACTAAATCCCAAATGTTGCAATTTTCTAATTAGACATATTCTCAACAGGACGTTTGGCACGTTGGCGTATGTATTTGCATCCATCTGGTATGGTTTAATGTGTTTATTGTCTATTCTAGCCCAAAGAAGTTTGGCGTTCAATTTAAGCCTGGTGCCATTTTACACTGAGGCTAACAGAATCTACATCTCGCGTTGTTTATAATTATCCTAGTATTTCCGGTGTGTCAGCCATCCTTAGTTCTTTGCAGAAGCCGAGAAGGGCACGAAAAACACTCACTGTGTTACACAGTGCCCAGGGTATCAAGAATTTGGCACTTCGTCTTTCAAACATGTTGTCAAGGCTAATTCTCGTTTCAGGTATGCAATATATCACGTTCTAATATTACTATGAACCAAGGTTTTTTACGCAGCATTCAGTGAATGGACAGATGAAGGAGAACTAACGATTGTGAATGTGAATGTGAATGTGAATGTGAATGTGAATGTGAAGCTGAAGCCTGAAGGGTAAATGAAGGCCTCATTCATTTCATTGGGATATGGACATGGAGACCATCTGACATTACAACATAGCTAGCGATGGTTAACCGTTGCTATTCTACGCCTTCTTGTTGCAACAGGCAACCAACCGTATTTTTAAATGTACATTTTTCGAGCAATGAGATGGATTGAATTGCCACTAATGTTTGCTGTCATCAGTGACAACGTTACGCTAGCTAGCCACGAAAAGCTAGTAGAGAGCAAGCCATTGCATCGTGCTCATAGCTGTACCATAACCATCTATATGACAAAGGTTATAGTTAGTGTTTAATACTCGACCCCCCCCCCCTTGCTCACTATTAATCGTGCACATTTTAACGACGTTTTACACATGGCGAGAAAGTTTTATTCAAGCTAACGCTAGCTGCGTTGTCAATGACATTCCAAATTGATCTAGTTCACTCTTCATTCTTTCAATGTTACATGCATGTCTTTTCTTTTACAGCCAATGCTGCGAAAAGCAGCAGTCCACTTGGAGCTGGGTATGTTAATGTAATTTGGAAGTAAACGTGTTTTACATTTACCTAACTTATGTTAATTGTAATGCTATAATTGAAATGGTCCGTAACGACGGTCACCCTACACCCAAAGTTATACTTGTATTGGAATACTTTTATTGTACAAGTGAATGTTTTAAATTGTAAACCATTCTCTTGGGGCTGCATATTTTCTGTCTCTACTCCGGCTTCTCTAAATGTCAATCTTTTGCTATCTACCCTGTTGTCTCAAAGCCTGATCCAGGCATCCCACTCCCTCCACACATCGTCTCAGAGTCTAGCCCCTGTTCCTGCCCTGCCAGAGAAGGGAGGCAAAACCCGCCATGGCATTATCCCTGAAGAGCTGTTTCAGATCCTATACCCAAAGACTGGTGTTACAGGTCAATAATGTTGATCTGTTCTGTCAATTCTTAAATCATGAAAACGATAATGGATGACATTGTATTATATTATTTATAAAAAACAGTTTAGGCCTTTTCAGTTCAACCCACAGTTGTTTTTTTTCAAATGTTACTGTTTTCCACCTCTTATCAACCAGGTCCATACATGCTTGGTACTGGCCTTCTGCTCTACATGCTGTCCAAGGAGATCTATGTTATCAACCATGAGACCTTCGCTGCTGCCTCCATTGGCGCTGTCGTAGTGTACGGTGTCAAGAAGTTTGGACCTGATGTAGCTGCTTTTGCAGATAAACTGAATGAGGTGGGTTATAGACAGTGTAGTAGAGTCCAGTGTTTTAACCACATCTCACTTTCTCAACTTTTTAAACATAATGCTTTTATCTATGATACTTGTATGTTTCCCAGACATGTCTATACTTCTGCCCTCTGATAATGTGAAATTTGTAGACAAGTAAAAACAATCCACTACATTACTTCATGTAAAATGGCATCATCAGCATCTCCTCTGATATACGTGTGGCACTTTTTTTGTTGACAATGCTGTTACTTTGCAGGAGAAAGTGGCTAAGGCCCAGGAAGTGAAAGATCTAGCCATGGCCAGCCTGGCTCAGGCCATCGAAGATGAGAAGAAAGAGCAGTGGAGGGTAGAGGGAAGACAGTTGCTCTTTGATGCCAAGAAGGTGAGAACATTTTAGGCCACCGGTCAATCACCTTTTTCCACTTTGCGTCTCTACTGTATCAGAGTTTCATTTGTGAACTGTACAGAAGTTGTCAATTGAGTCATTAACTTGGACTGAAACATTGGCCACTTATCAAAAGGCTGACTATCCTGAAACTGCTCAAAATTTCTTATTGAACAATGTTGGATTCTGAAGACACTTCGCAATAGAGTGATTCAAGAATGAGTCTGGAAATGTTAGCATTTTTGCACTATGACGTCGAGAAGAGGGAACCCAATGTGTTTCTGTAAGTTGTTTTTGGTTAAATGCATGAAATTAGAACTGCGTTTAACACAAGCTTAAGAGATTTTCATGTTTTGGTCTACGACATAAAGTATGACTCAGTTAATACCCCACTAGCTTTTACGTGTCTTAAAAAGGACTGTTGCTAACAAGTGGCTAAATGAAACTATAGATGTTGTCAGGGGTAAGCGCACAAAATCAATTTACAAGTTGGAAGCTTAGTTAACATTGAAGTCTTGGGATCTGTAGTTCGTTTATAGCCTAATGTTAGCTTTTTACCTCTGGTGATTGCATTTGCACTTAAAAAAATCATAACGTTGATGTTCATGTGTGAAGATTGTCTTGCAGAACAAAACGTTTTAAGGATCATTAACGTTTGTTTGCCACAGAGCTTATTTTAAGCAATAATCGAGTGCAAAAATCCCAATTTTGTAGAGGGAACCCATGGCAACGCTAATTTCTGGGTTGGCCTACAAAAATATGTTATCCCTGACCCACACATGCTGTATACTGCAAAACCGTAGTTATCCTTGCACATGCAAATAATTCAAATTTTTATATTTGTACCATCCTATATTGTATATCTATCCCTCAGAAAACTTCAGTCCAATAGATTAACCCCCTGTTCAACATGTCCGTTATTTACGTAATGTGATACACTTGATCAAAAGCAGCATGAGGAAAAAACGGACCCAATGATAATTGCAAGTTCTCTCAAACCGATCAATCAAATCTTTTGAACTTTTGTGTGAAAAGATAGTGTCAACTATAGTTAATTTTCTAATGTAATTTGACTAAACATTTTCAAATAGTGACATTTTGCATGTTTACATGAAAGTGAATCATAAACGACAATATTGTCTATATCTCCCTCTCCAGAACAACGTAGCCATGCTGCTGGAGACCAACCAGAGAGAAAGAGTACACATGGTTAACAATGAAGTGAAGAAGCGGCTTGACTACCAGATCGCCCTGCAGAGCCTCCACCGCCAGATGGAGAAGGAGCATATGGTCAACTGGGTGCGAAAGAACGTTATCGGCAGCATAACCCCCCAGCAGGTTGGTTAATGCTTTGGCCTAAAGTTTGTCAATACATACATACTGTCACAGTGTCAACTTACATTTTTTTTATGTTTATGCAGGTGTGTTTAATGTAATATGTAATTCGGAATAAGGCAAATTAGAGCATGCTGCATTTACCGTGGACCTAAACTAGGCCACTAGATGTTGCGGTTGAGCCAGAAATAACAGCGGGCTGTGTGTTACACGAGTCTTTTGGAAATGTTCAAACCTTAAAATGTGCATTTCTGCATGTGTAGCCGAATTATAGTACACACAATTATTTTCTCCCAAACCTAATTTTTATTCAAACCTCCCGTTTTTTCTGTCTTTCAGGAGAAAGAGAGCATTGCCAAGTGCATCACAGACCTAAAGTCTCTTGCTAAGGCCACACAGGCCAAGGCCACCGCCTAAACTATAATTTCTTCAGAGAAGACACTCAGAACCCTCAACCAATTGTCCTTTGACAAGATTTACACGTTTTCTTCATGATTACACTATTTCCTTCTAAATATGGTGTTTGTCATGAGTGTGTGTAGATACCCCTAAACTAAAAGTAAAATAAATGTTTTTCCTAATCCGTGACCTTCTAGTTTTTTTCTGTGCTTTTTAAATGTGGGTGCAACTCTTGTGGTGATGGTGTAATTGTATTCTAACACATTTTAAAGAATATTATTAATTTATAATTTTTGGCAATTAGTAATAAGTACAGAACATACATGAATAAAAAAAAGAAACGGGAACAACATTTAAATACACTATTAATATACAGTATATATACTTTTTTTTTACAATAGCACTATAAAAGTTAATCCTGCATAATTGTTTAAGAAATATGTGCCCTTTTATTTGTGTACTGAACATAAGAGCCACATGGAGAGTATATTGCTGGGCGTTACCAAACCTTTGGACTTAAAGGTGCCTAACATGCAATTTGCTCTTGTTCATCATAACTTTATGACCCAGCTAAACGTCCACCCTGTCACTGCAGGTATTGTACTTTGACCGTAGTTTCCAATAGGAAGTTAAGTGTTCATTTAAGCGATAATCCTATCATGGGTGCTTCCTCAGATGTAAATGGTATTGAGTGATTACCAATAACTCAAGGAATTAAAGTTGTGAAAACAGGACTATCAGGACTATCACTCTCAAAAGGTAATTTGGGAATCTAATCTAATATTATAACATCTTATCCTGTGTATATTGAAATGTTTAAGGTTTATCGAGTAAGAACAACAAGTTTTTTCTCTGTAGTGTAACTTTTTATTATCTCAGATAAAAGAAAGACACCTCAGCTTTTGTATCGTATAGTTGTACTATTATTGAATAACGTATATATCCACAAATATAATATATAAAATGTATACACTCTCGATAGGCTCCCAGTTTTACAATTTGATGTTTGTATTGGAACCTGTTAATTCTTGTATGAATTCAGGAGAATTGTCTGTTTTAATCCTAGGCTTTTCATACACATTCTTTACACAGATTTTCTAAATATTAGTGCTTTTTTTGACTTAGTATCTTAGAAGCCCCTGTTAACATCTATTCAAAAGTGTTAGTCATGGTATTCCTATCAGAGACTATTTTGCTGTTTCTGTTGGACAACGTCCCAGAATACTGTAAAACCGGGTACATTTTCAGTTGGTGTTTAATCATTTAGTTTTCAATTTGTCTGTTATTGTGTAGTACTAGTACAACAAGGTATATGTTATGTAACATATAATTACTTAAAGGTTGGGTTGGAGTATGTTTCATTGGTAGTATTGGTTGGATAGGTTGATCTTTGTTTGCTATAGTTTATTCCAGCAATTAATTTCTAACCATGGCCCTGGCTCCTTCAGATTTGTGACAGAGCTCAATGATGTATGGAAATCCAGGCCCCTTTTCTTATCAGCCAAGGTATTGTACTGCTATGATCATCATCACCACCCAGACTCAATGCCACCAGCAGACATTATAAGAAAACTCTTGCAACACTGTTTTCACCAAGTTGTATATTCTCTCCAATGATAAAGATTAGTTGGCTTGAACGCATTATGTGAAGGGTGTTTAAGATTAGATCCTATGTGACTAGCACATACTATATGAAAATACATTGCCTCACTCATACCAATAGTCATCTGTTTTACCGAATACATTTCTGTCTACATTGACATATCAATTCGTTATAATTTGTTTCAGAGGTTTTTCGCAGGAAGAATCTTCCTCACAGAGATCAAGCATGTCTAGGCCCACTGGCAAGTCAATTTACAGTAAGTTAATTTAGTAGGGGCGGGGAAACAGCATGACTTTACCCTGTTTGTATTTGACCTTCTCTCCATCACTCATACTGTCCACAGTCATGCCCATTTTAGTCTTTATTCAATCTTTTAGTGCAGAGGAAAGAATACTCTGAATCAATGAACAAACAGCCTGACAACTTTCAATACAGAGTCGAGGTAACAGTTTTATTTGTTTACCTTTAAATACATGAATGTAAATAATGGAATTTGTGTGTTATTGTGTTTTAGGTCACTGTTTTACTAATCGGCCCTTCAACCTCCTAAACTAAACTCTTTCTGTGTCTGTATTTATTAACCCCGTGCAGCACCTGTTTACCTGTGAGCAAGATGGCCAAGACGTGAGAAGTCTGGATGACTGTGTGACCAGACTAAAGAGACTAGATGCGAAAGGCCGTGTATGGGGCCAGGAGATGATCATGGAGGTGAAGAGAGGAAACTTACAGCTCACTGACATTGAGACCAAGGTTAGTCAAAAGTTATACAATATACCATTTATAGAAATACCTGTAGAGGTCATTGCCTGTTTTATAATATAGGTTTGAAACATTTATTTCCATTTCTAGTTTAGCCCAAACATTAAGCCCATTACTGCTGCGGCCAGCTGCAATGCGTCTATGCTGGGCTAGCTCTACATTTACCTTTGGTTAAATTTGTCCACTATCATTTATAGCTCTATATCATCTGACGTACTGTCATTTCTTACTTTTCCTTTGGTTCCTCAGGCAGAGTTGGAGTCCCTGCCCTTGAGTTGCATCCTGCAGACCAAGGCAGTGTTGGACAGCTGCGCCTACAACTCCCTCCTCACAGTCACTGTGCAGTACCCGAACAAACACTTCACTCAGGTTTTCATGTTCCAGTGCGAGGAAGTTGGGGTAAATCAAAGCTCACTACAATGTATATCCTTCAAGGCAAATTTAATTTGCATATGGTTTTGCATAATCCTAGAAATCCTTGATAGGTTGTAAAACACCAACTGTGAGGCCTAGAGTCTATGTCCTATTTAAGAAGCAAATGGCTACTTGGACAGAATATTTGTCTCAGTCTCAGTCAACATATTTACAGGTATTTGAGAGGATTCTCACCTATTGTTGTATCCTTCGTCTGATTGCAAAGATGCTCTCATTGCGACTCATTGTATATTGAGTACCAAGCAGTGAACGGACTGCAATATGTACCTTATATACAGTCTTTGACAAAACCATTTACTATATTAAAAAACTTGATGGGCAAAATACATTTTTGTATTGGTGTTTTGTTTAGTTTGACCAATAATGCTTATGTTCTTTTTAGGCAGAACTCATCAGGAGTGATCTGGCTAAAGCAATCCAAAACAGGGGGCCAAATGTTGAACCCCACAGAGAGCAGTTTGAGATGAGGGATCAGATCAGGTAAAATCACAACATGTTATTCCAATTCACAAAGGCTTAAACCAATTAATTAATTTTCTTCAAAAAATGTTGGCAATCTGTCCAGGAGCTAAAGCCACTTTGCTGAGACAAAGTATGACATGACTAAGTTTTATTTGTTGTTATGTCAGAAGCAACCTAGAAAACATCATTGCCCAACAGCTTCCTGGAAGTTTCAAGCAGCCTGGGCCTCATCCACTGCAGCAGTGGGAGAGAACCCCCCCTCCCCCAGATCACCCTGCCCCTCAGTGGAACAGCAGGGAACAAGGTAAGAATTGGATTGAATGCGGTATTTATGTTATATTAAAACGAACATCAGTGGAATGTAACTGTAACGTTCCACTTCCGAATCTTGAAAACCGAGTGTAAATCAATAGATTAGATGTATATCACGTATGTTTGAGTGCAGCTTCATAAAATTACCCTGGAATTTATGGATCGATCTGAAATCCTATAAAAACCTTTTGTCCAGGTTTCTAACAAGTATATTTAATACATTCTTATAGCTGTAGACAAACAATTTCTCTTCAGAAAAACAGATTGTTTTCTAAATATATTTATGAATAACCTCTATTATAAACCTCTATCATATATGAATGTTTTTTGTTTCCAGAAAACATATCTACAGCTCCATTCTACCATACCCAGGATGAACCACCTTACAGTGCTGATATGTATGAATCACAGCTCAGACAAGAGGGGCCGCCACCGCCACCAGTCACAGACACAGATAGGAATGTGGTAAGTTTCTTCCCTTCTCACAATGAACGTTAGTGTTAATATATTGTTAGTTATTTTTTGTGCGCATAGTATGAAGACTGTAACTCTTTCTTAATTTACAGGATATATTGAACCATGTTCTAAATGACGTGGAGATCTTCATGGGGCAGGTTGCCATTGCAGTACCAAATAATTCAGACCAAAAAAAGAAAAAAAAGAAGAAAGCTTCAAAGAAACAGAGTAATATACAATTTTTTCAGTCTAGGTGTTGCCAGCCAGTAGAAATAAAATACATTTGTAAACATTCGTCCACATCATAGCAATATTGTTTTCTCTCTTTTCTCTAGCTGCATCTAACAGTTTACCACATTGGGATGAATATGTTTCCTGTCTTCAGAAAATTAAGTATGGATTCAACCTATTGGTACGTTTATCAAATTCATTCATTGAAATTATTTGGACAGTACTTAAAATATTATTCAAATCACCAGACCAAAAACTACACACAACAATGTTCAAATAGGTCTGCTCTCTGTCGTGGGAGTAATTATAGGAAACTGTTTGGCTACTGGGTCAATGTGGAAATCTAAGATATTACACACTTGTGACAGTGGACATACAGTGATGCTCTTTGTTTAACTTTTATTTTACTATTACAGGGAAAACTTAATCTGGAGCTCAGTAATCCAAGTGCTCCAGATTTTGTACACATCCTCTTCTCTACACTAGGCATGGTAAATGTCTTCTCTATCATTCTCTTTTCAGTGTATCTCCAATGTTCATCCGACTGCTTCTGCATTGATCATAGAATTTGAAGTAAAAAATGTTTTTTGTGTTTTGAGTAGGCAGTAATTTGTAACCGTTGGCCCAAAGTTTCATGTGATTTAAGTATATAACATACATTCTGAAAATGTCTTATAGACCTAGTTTATTGATCTGATTACTTCTTCTATGTAGTTAGTTCCTCATTTTCCCGAAGACCTGCCCTCGACGGTAATTTCCCCCCTATTGACAGAGCAGGCCCTGCTTCTCCTCAGTCAGGTGGTCAGTGCAGAGGAGTATCAGCTCTGGAGGTCTCTAGGGGACAGCTGGAACCTACCCAGGTTTGCCAACCACACTGACATTACAATCAAGTGAGCACAGAATAAGGATTAATTTATTTGAATTTGACTTGTTGCAATACAGGTCTAGATGGCCAAATGGAGACATGATCCCACCCTACATCCCAGAGTTTTGTGATGGCTGGCAGCCACCTGCTCCACCTACCTCTCAGAGACAATCGTTGAGTCGAAGCAACAGCCAGTACCTGGCACCTGGCTCTCAGAAGGACCAAAACCAGTACTCCAGGGACACACAGTGGCAGGCTGAGGAGGTATAATGTGGTATTGATGTAGAATTACCTGACATGACTTGTGCGATGTGCTAATCATTTAAACCAATTAATTTACTTTCATTTAACTATTAACTTTACATCCCTTACAGAACCATTCATGGGGTCCTCCACCACCAGCACGGTATGCACTTACCTAATAAACACAGTCTAGTTGTTTTATGATCTTGAGTCAGGTGTAGTTTTTGCATAGCCACCCCACTTCATTTGTGTTTTTTACAGCCATAGTGAACCGCTCCTTTATATGCGCGTGATTTACGATTTCATGGCAAGAAATCCATTGGAGCTAAGTGTCATGAAGGGGGATGTTGTTCAGGTAAGGTGATGTAAAAGCTTATGCTTTTTTAACAAACTGGCACGCGGTAAACAAGCAAGAGGGAATCAAATTGTAATGGTTTATGTGTGTTTGTTGTGTATTTGCAGGTGGTGGACAAGTCCAAGCAATGGTGGAAAGTCCGTAATGGTCGTGAGGAAGAGGGCCATGTTCCTCAGAATGTTCTAGAGCCTATGAATGGGGCTGAGACTATGGATGATTATCAGGTCTGTTAGAACTCAGTCAGTCCAAATGACCTGTGAGTACAGCAACAAGCTATCATAGCATTCATATATAATTTGTTTTGTCAAACCACAGGATAAACAGGGCCCTCCACCCCTTGACATGATGTCCAGACCTGTGGACGTAAAAGCCTGGCTACAGTACAAGGGATTCTCCAAACTGTAGGTGGTGATTTGTCTGTGGAAAAGAATATTGCATCACTGAATTATACTTCTTTATTTCATGGTTGCGTCTACTGCTTCCAGAACTGTCCGCAGCTTGGGGGTGCTGAATGGTCAACTGCTCCTGGGGATGTCGAGGGATGAAATAAGAACAGTGTGTCCAGAAGAAGGCAGCAAAGTCTTCTTCCAGCTCCAGGCCATCAAATCAAGCATTGCAGTAAGTGATTGATAAACACATGTGCACGTGCACTCACATGGTCATGATAGTTTTATAATTAATTTCAACAAAATCTATCTTCAAATAAGCATAAACATAAATTAATAAGATTACAATAAGTAATATGATGATTACATATACTCAAATAACGTGTCATTCAAAGGATTTAGTGTGACTTTTTCCTTCCTTCCCTACAGCTTGCCAGCGAACCATATGGCCGGTAGTCCCACAATGTCTCTCGTATAGACCACTAACACTGACTGGCCAACAAGAGACTTTAATGTAATTTATATTATTTATAAACAAACATAAAGTTGCCATAGTTCGTTGACAGACATTAGGGAAAGGTACAGATCTGAAACTATGATTTTCCTAATGCATAATTAAACCATTTTTGAGCCTCATTGATAGCTTTATGCGTTGTTTTGGGTGAAAATATACTTGAGTCCCCCCATTATGACAATGGCTACTTTCAGAAGTTACCACCTAAGGACCACACCACAACATGGCCGAGAAAAATCAGTTTTAGTCAAAGCAACAAGTCATGTGCTGAAAACTTGGCAACTCACAATAAGGGGGAGGGGGGCTCTTAGTATTACTTTGTAAGGGATGAAAGAGCCACCTCGCCCTGCTGTTTTTAAGTGTAATCTCAGTATCAATGTTTCCTATAACTCCTTCAATTTAAATTTCATATTATTACGGGTTGGTATGTGTGATAATGCAATGCAGGCAAGCATGGACCTCCAAGTGTTTAAACAACCACCTTTCTAGTTTTGAGAGTGTGATGTAATTGATCGTCACATGTTCTTTCCTTAAAAACAAATTGTTTTCCTTTTTTGTAAACTTCTCATCTGTGGTAATATGACAGAATTAATCAAATTATTTGCGTAAAGTAAAATGGTTTCATCTTGTACTGTCAATGGTTTAGCTAATTAAAAAATGCATGCATCCTTTTAATTTAGTATATTGTGAAGTTCATATGCCCTTAAAAATGTATTAGTTAATACTGTAATTCAGATTCACTTTTCAATCAATTGATATATACTGTATATAGTGCAGTACGTTTTAATGCAAAACAAACTGCTACATTCTGTATAACTCCTTTATGAACTCCTCTGAATTACAAATGTTGTCAGTTAATATAACACACAAGACTTATAACTGTATTCAATCAATGTTTTATGTCAGTTTCAAAAGTAAGACAATCTTGGAAAATAAAGTGTCACAAAAACGGTGTACTTTTACTAAGTCAAGGGGAACATTTAGTTTAACATTTTAGACGCCTACATATTGTGATGTAAAGTAATGGCACTTTCATAAATATCAGCTAACAACAAATATTAACTTTATCTTAGATTAACAATGACATGTTTTGTACAGCTTTTGTACAGCTTTCGTAGTGCAGAACTAACAAATGATCAATCACAAAAAAACTTGTCTAATATTGGTTTTCACTCTTTCTTGTTTCCCCACTTTGCCATTTTATTATTGACTGGAGTTTTCATGAATTTGCTTGACTTCATGTATGCAGCAATCTTCTCAAGAGCCTGTTGTGAAGAACCGACTATTAAACGTGATCGGACAATTATGTACCAATTTTGAGTAAACTTGAATAATGAACTAGTTGACAGAATTAACTGCTTCACATATGATTCAGAATCTGAGAAAAATGACAAAATAAACACAAATGAATTTTGTTAGAATTAGGTGCATTTGTACGCTAAACTAATTCTGACCTCAAAACGATCCATAAGATCCTTGATGTTTTTGAAGTCGTCCAAGCACTTGGGTTCAAACATTCTGTGTTGGTCCAACAACTCGTACATAATAAAGTCCACAAATGTGATCTAAAAAAAAGGGGATAATAAGACACCAATCCGCAAACAAAATAATAGCTTCAAGTTATGTACATAAATGGCTTCCTACATTGTCACCAGCAAACCACTTTCTTGCTCCCAAGAAATCGGAGAACTGTTTCAGTGTGCCTGGTAGCATATTTAAGTACCCTGACTTCATTTTGTCCTGGGGTTAAATATAAGGGAAAGACAATTAGTTAGTTGTAACAGAGAGTACATAAATATTCAACATCATTAATGGTAAGACTTGTCCTGATGCTGGATTTGCTCACATAGTCCCTGTAACACAGCATTACAAATCCATTGCGGAAGTCCATCGCTTGATTCTCTAAGATGTCCACCCGGACTATCTCATCCTCAGTTTCTCCACCTAGTACAAGTGGTATGTGGACAGTTGTTAAAGGTGCATTCTGAATTGATCTAAAATATTAACTTGTCTTGATTAAAGAGACAGGAGCTAAAACGCAGCGTTTTAGACAGCGGGTGAATAGAGGTGCTGCAGACCCAGGCAGTTTGGAAAAAATAAATTGTTTATTGTACATTAAAACACGTAAACCTATTCTAGTAAAACTCCTAAATAAAGGTATGAACCTGAAAATGTCCGTAATAGGGCACCTTTAAAAGGGTTAGTTGATTACACGAAGGCCTACATGTTTGTGAATGCTATAAATGCAAGCTAATTTACATTTATCAAATTATGAATATTTGGAGGGAGGGAGCGAGGAGTGAGGGAGGTAGAAACTTTATAGCAAGCATTCTAATGTATCGCTGTTGTATAAATACACACTTACAGAGTTTGTGCTTTCGGGCAATGTATCTCATTATAGCATTGCTCTGAACAATCTTCCGGTCTCCATCTTCAAGATAGGGAAGCTGGGGTAAAATATTTATATATGGTTAGTGTAAAACAGACAGGCTCCCTTAAAACTTCAAAAAAAGATCAAGATCAGGGGCAGTTTCCTCACATTTGGGAAGTCCATTCCAAGTTTGGGTTTTTCATCAAACCAGCAGCTTTTATCATAATTTGGAGCTGAAAAAAAACCATGTATAAAAACATTTGCACATTTAAATCTCATAAGATGAGGTGTTGCATTCAATAATAACTAATTATTTCATGTTGACATGATTACCCACCTTAGGTCAAACATCTAATATTTTCATAAATAAATCCGTTTTAGTTTTTAACTATGCCACCCCAATAAGTGGATATTGCACAAATTCTTCAAATGTAGTGGATACACAAAGAACACTGAAAGATAGTAGAGGTAAGTATATTTCACACAGATCTCTATGGTTAATATAATAACGGCAAGACTCACAGGCACGGTGAAACTTACATAAAACTAGAAATACATTTCCAGAGAAAAATTGCGGATATGATTGCGTTTCACCATCAGCGACCAGGCAGTGCGGTGGCCTGCCCCCTAAAATAACCACTGCAGCACTATTATGTCCTCGTGAGCTGGTGGACAGAGCTGAACTGAACACAAGTGTTGGGGACAGTTAGAACATCTGACTTCTTCGATTCATATACATATTGTGAACTATGTCATATAGTCACCTTTAAAATGTATGGGTAATTGGAAGACAGATATAAGTTTAATATAAACAAGTTTGGCTGGTCTGTGTCAACTAGTTTGTGAGTAACAGAGAAATGCAAAAAGTGATGCAACCGTCCCCAGTCTCCTCTACGTCCCGTGTTAGCTCAACCTTTATTTTACGGCTTCTGGCAGTCGTATCACAAGTGGACAGCGCTGCAGACATTAAATCAGCAGTGGTATAATGTCTCAAGTGTTAATTCTTGTTCAATACCGATTATTTTACCATTTAAATAAATTTTTATGAAACTGTGCTGCCGTATGTTTACATACCCTACGTGTTATCTGTCAGCACTAATTTTGACAGTGCTTTAGTTTTGTTATATTGTATTGTTGGACTTGGTCGTTTCCATCGCGCAACGGTAACAAATAAAGGAGTTGGTTTTGAAGCAAGCAACTTTTTATGGTGCCTTTGTCTTAAAGTATAAAAGTTAGCTACGCACACTTCAGTTAGGCCTAGCTAACCTCCACTTAAACAAATTGAATTCACATGCTGCAGTATAACCACGGTATAATGTATTAACTCTTACCACTGCTTGTTGATGGTAAACTCCGACTGTCTATGTCTGGCTAAGCACGGTGGCGTGAAGTGCTGTTTTGTATTATCAGTAAGCTATCATTTATGGTGCCTCAATTTAAGACTAGCTAGTCTCCATGGAAATAACGTTACCATCCAAATTGTGATGGATAACGTTCACTAAATAAAATAAAAAAACAGCACCGCTGTTGAATGCATTATATGTGAAACACTTTATAAGTCCTATCAGCCACTATCCAATTCAAGTCACCATAATTGACCAATTGACATTGTTCCACAATGTTTAAAATAGCCTAGGCGTTATCAGCCAGTCTTTCATGCTGACACTGCTTTGTATTGTTCGATTTGGCGGTTTCAATCGCGCTAGGTAACAAATAAAAGGAGTTAGTTTTGCAGCAATTATTTATGGTGCATTTAAGGGTATAATAGTTAGCTACACTCACTTCAGCTAGCTAACTTCCATTTAAACAAATTTAATTCACATGCAGTAAGCAGTAGTATAACAACGGCATAATGAACTCGTTGATGGTACGTACTGTCTGGCTAAAGCCTGGTTTATACTTCTGCGTGATCGCGTTAGCGAATGTAAACGTTCATTTGGCACTTACGTTGGCACAGTAGTTTGCCTACATACTTCAATGCAAGTTTAACGGGCCCACAAGGTGGCAGTGTCGAATTCAGTTATCCAGAATGTACAGATAACTGTAGAAGAAGCACAGACAAACTCCCGTTCGTGTCCCACGAAAGTATATACAAAGAGACCGAAGGTTGGTCACTGCTTTTCATATTTTCTTGCTTCAAATCAAATCAAGTTTATTTATCGAAAACGTTTAGAACAAGCGAAGCTGACCAAAGTGCTGTACAATATATTCATATGCAGTTTATCAAACAATACAGAAAACCGTTGTAACATATAGCCTATATACCTATACTATGTACAAGCTAAGTGCACAGAAAACCACTAATATGATTTGAAGGCTATTGAAAATCAGCCTATCTACTCCAGTTCATTGTCATCTGCGTTTTAATTTGTTTGGATACAGCCAAAATATTACCGAATATCTACTTGCTTCCAACCCTGCTTAACCAATCAGCGATTGTTTGACGCACTGAGAAGACGCTTCGCGCTACGGACTGTTAAGAATGCACACCAAAAACGGCGAGCTCGCCTGTTCTCGCATGGATCACCCCAATCGCATCGCCTCGTTCCCAGGCTGCGAGCTAATGGGCGTTTCTGATCAATTTGACAGGCAGCAGCAAGGTAGTGCCATGAACATGCAAGTTTTATGTCCAATCATTGTAATCTGTCAAATTATTATAATCGCATTTTTAATTACAGTATATATTACTACATTACATTGTTTCAGACATTAGGCTACATTAGCCTCCAGAAGGCTTAACGATGAACAATGACATCCTAGAGCCACCCCCCTCTATGTCAGCTTTCGGGAAGGCCAGATATTAAAAAAAAATAAAAATAAATGAATAAGTTGTTTATTAAACTGAGAGATACCCCATACCTGTCCCTAATTCATATTCCTGCAGGCTTTCAATGCCAACTCTGCAGGGATACTTACCACCTGAAAAGATAATCTTTCCCTACTCTGTTACTGCAGGCTTAATATATGACGCTCTGCAGCTATCCCTATACCTATCCCTATTCCCTATGCCTGCAGGCACTTTCTGCCAACCCTGCAGGGATACTTACCACCTGAAAAGAAGATCATCTTTCCCTACTCTGTTCCTGCAGGCTTGATAAATCAAGCTCTGCAGGAAAGACTTACCTTTAATACCTTTGTCCTGAGATTAAACCACTTCTTGGATTTTCAGCATGATGTTCTTTACTTTTGTGCCCATATAGGACCCTTCCTTTTCAGCCACAGCCACTGGCTATTTCTTTCTGCTATATCTGATATAGCTGTTATGGTCAGGCGCAAATCTTTGCCGTAGATCCCTAACTCCTTAAGTAGTTTGGTTGTTGATATTGCCACAAATCCACAGCATCCAACCTTTGTTCTCCAACCTCGCTGCTCTGCCTCAGCAGCTAATTCGCTATAGCGGAGTTTCTTTCTTTCGTAAGCCTTGTCTATTGCTTCTTCCCACGGGACTGTTAGCTCTATGAAATAAACTAGTTGCTGTGTGTTGGACCAGAGTAATAAGTCTGGTCTTAAGTTGGTTGTTGCAATCTCTGATGGGACTCTCAGTTGTTGGCCGACATCAGCAAGCATTTTCCAATCACATGCTCACCTCAGCTGCCCTGAGCGTTGTTTTGCTCTATAACTCTTCTTTCCCGGAACTCCTTCCATGACAAAGCGAATGTGGTGCATGTCGCCCTCTGCTCCAATTGGCAAGGCATTAACTGTTGAGCGCCTATGCTCTATTGCTTCCGCCAAGCATGGTAGTACTTGATTGTGGCGCCAGGTGTATCTTCCTTGAGTAAGGCTCGTCTTGCACCCAGCCATTATGTGTTTGAGATTAGCCTTCCCGCCACAGAGGGGCCAAGTTGGATCCTCACCTTACCCATTGACTGAGATTTGTCGGTGTTGGCAGTACTTCGTAGGTTGCCCTAACAATGCAGCTAATTCTTGTGGATTCCATTCCCCACAAGTCCTTCCTGGTAATTTTCCTCTGCTCTACACTTTCCCAGTTCATCCATTGCCCTTGTTTGGCTTGTGAGACAGTTTTAGCGCTCCTTACTGCTTCCTCTTGCTTACGTATCTGTTCTATCACTAATTTGCGTTGTCCCAAAGGGGTTGCTTTTGACCATCTCGGTTTACTTGTACCAAGTCCAAATCCTCCTCGTCCATGTTGTACT
>JAVQIZ010172418.1:0-23254 GCA_036023535.2 Galaxias brevipinnis | reverse complement strand
AGTAGTAGTAGTAGTAGTAGTAGTAGTAGTAGTAGTAGTAGTAGTAGTAGTAGTAGTAGTAGTAGTAGTAGTAGTAGTAGTAGTAGTAGTAGTAGTAGTAGTAGTAGTAGTATTATTAGTATTATTATTATTAGATATGTAAAGCATGTGTTGATTCAGGTTTGGGATGTACATCCCTTTCTTCCGGCTGAGCTGTGACTTCCGGCGGCCGGGCCCCCTCTCACCTATCGCCAGTATCGGCTCCAAGGAGGTGGGCGGGGTTGGGCGCGGGCGGGACTACCTGAGTGTTTTGAAGGAGACGTGGAAGCAGCACACCAGCCAGCTGTACGGGGCGACGCCCATGCCCAACCACGCCTGCTGCCTGTCACCTGACCTCATTCGCAAGGAGGTGGAATTCCTGAAGATGGACTTCAACTGCAGAATGAAGGAGGTGCTGGTCAGCTCCATGCTCAGTGCTTACTATGTGGCCTTCGTCCCTGTTTGGTTTGTAAAGGTGAGGATCCATTTTCAGTGTCGATGTGGTCCTTTTAAGAGGAGGCTCCGAACTCGGAGGGGTATAGCTGCTAAAGTGTGGTGTGCATAGAAGTTTGAAGAAGTCTTGCTATTTACAAATAGGAATACAAATGTTTTTGCAGTTAAGTTTAACCAAAGTGATAGACTTTGACAAATGTGTTATTTTACCAAACCCTGTTTGTGTAACAAAGACACCCGAACGCTGCCATGCATTGTTGATATATGCATGCATATTCCCCTATGATTAATATGACAATGTAAGTTCCTTTTTTATTCATGACACTTCCTGTTTCTGTGCAGAGTACCCAGTACGTGGACAAGCGCTGGTCCTGTGAACTTTTCATCCTGGTTTCAGTCAGCACCTCTGTCATCCTGATGAGACACCTGCTGCCTCCACGCTACTGTGACCTGCTGCACAAAGCTGCAGCACATCTGGGCTGCTGGCAGAGAGTTGACCCTTCAGTCTGCTCCAACGTCCTGCAACACATGTAGGTACCCCCTACATGTACTGGCAGAGAATATAATAGTATATAATGTATCAATAGCACACAAGATGGAAAGGGCTTTTAGTAGAGGAGGTCGTCCGATGTCACAGGAATGACTCAAGTAAAATATTGTCCATAGTGTCTTATTTAGACATTTCTTTGATATATCTTTGAAACTGCAAAAACATGTAACTCATGCTGTAGTCCTGCGGTCGAGAATGTGAGCCGGACGAAGGGCTCTTGTACGAGTTCTCTGTAACAATGATGTGAATTTTTTTTTCACTGAGAAAATACAATCCCAAATGTGTATTACTACTTTGTGGTAGTGTAGGGAAGCACTGACTAATTCTTGTAAGTGTGTTGGTATTTGTTTTTTACAGCTGCTGCTCAAAATATTTGACGAGATAAAGCTAGTTACAGCAAATAGGATATTGTAATAAATTACTTTGGACTCGAAATAACAATGGAAACTTGTGAAGTCCAAATCTTACAACTATGCATACTGTATAAATTGTGTTTTCAACTAACTTTTTCTTTCTTTCCCTAGTTGGACAGAGGAGTACATGTGGCCGCAGGGCGTTTTAGTCAAACACAATAAGAATGTGTACAAGGCCATGGGCCACTACAACGTGGCGATCCCTTCAGATGTCTCCCATTATCGCTTCTATGTAAGTCTCACCACCTAAACACATACAGAGTAGGGCTGTGCATTGGCAAGAATCTGGAGATACCATACATATGACGATACAAGGGTTACGAATCAATATATTGTGATTTATTGCGATACTGTAAGCAAGGCGATATATATGCGTGTAAAATCTGAGTAAAACAGACATAAAAACAGTGGGGTCTGCATTCATATATTGCTCTAAAAAGCCTTTTGGCAATAACATTAGCTACTGGAAGAGGAGAGAAATTGCAACTGGGGAGGAATCCCTCTTGATTAACATTGTAATATACAGTAGATACATACATATTTGGATAGAGGTGTATTTTGCATATTTTTTGTAACAGGCCGGTTATTTCTGATTTTCTGTAGCCTTCTCCTTTTTGAAAATAGTCAATACCTTGAACAGTCAAAGGCATTAATAGTTTTTTCTCTCTTTCTCCCTTTTTACTTCTAGTTTTTTTTCAACAAGCCATTACGGATATTGAACATCCTCATCATTTTGGAGGGAGCCCTTATATTTTACCAGCTGTACTCGTTAATCTGCTCAGAGAAGTGGCATCAGACCATTTCCCTTGCGCTGATTCTCTTTAGTAATTATTATGCCTTCTTCAAGCTGCTCAGAGACAGAATCGTCCTGGGAAAGGCCTACTCATACTCTCACAGCTCTGCTGACCAGAAAATCAGTTAGACACAAGCTAGTCACTTTCACTTTATCATGGAAAGAAAAGCATGCATGAGAGCTTTGTATTTTTTCTACAACCTCATTTTGTGTCACAGTTTTGTTTTGTTCTGATTTGCCATAATAAAAAGAAACGTATTTTTGTATTCCTTTAAAACATTGTTGCTCTATGGTCTGAGTGTCTGACCTTTTATTTGTAATTCTCAGTTCCGCCACAAGAGGGTTTGGTCCAGGGTTGATCTGGACATCCTTATTCATCATAGGCAAAAGAAGGATCTGTAGATTTAATGAGTTATGATCTACTCTACCTAAAAGCCTATCATTACTTTATCTGGTATACCCTGTCATAGATGCTAGATGGAATGCAATTACACACATTGTGCAGGTGAGAATATTGCGGAATGGTTTTCATGGTAAAACACTTTGACTTTCCAGCAGGCATACAACAATTAAATCAGCACGTGGGCACTGCAGCATCTCTATTTCACTCTGCCTTGACAAATAAGCCTTCTGTGCACCAAGTTGCTGTCCTGGGTTGGCTTGGCCTGCAATGCACCTGCCACAACCCCCCCCCCCCAAGTAGACTCCGCCCCTCGGATGTGCGTATAGCACTCATATCCTGAGCTCATCCTTTACAAACAACATCAGGCACGGAATCTGGGAAGCCCAAGCGCAGATACATTGCTTTTTTTGTTTCGTTTGATGTTATGTTTTCGTTTTTCGAAAAGGAAATTTTATAAAAATTATCTTATTACTTAACAATGATTCCGAATTAAAATCTTTTTTTTACGAATTTATATGTTAACACAAGTAGTTAAGTCACTTTACTGATTGCTATATTCGGTAAGTGTAGTATTATTGTGTGTTGATGGACGCTGATCTTGGGTTTACTAACCTAATCGGATGTCGATTGCTAGTGAATGATTCGTGGTAATACATAGTAACTAATATACTCTTGTGTTTTCGTTATTAGGGATTGAATTATCTCTCTCCCGTTAAAGTTCGCCTTGTGTGGTAAGTAGCCATCTTTAGTAAGGTCGTTGAATCAAGTGCTCTGTTGCCAAAATATTTACAAATGAATAGATGTTTTGTTTTTTAGCAACACAGCCGGTTATCTCATGTAACGTCACAACATAAATCCATTACCCAAGCGATCAACTTGGAACTCTTCTAAGCAATCTCGTAGTATTATTTGTAGAAGGAGCTGTTATACAAATTTGATTTTACCTTCAAATGTTGCTTTTTGCAGATCACATTGTAATATGCCGTTGTAATGTGTAGTACGGTTTCATATTTTATACATCTTTTTAATTAATTTAATGCCAAAATGCTCTTTTACAATTATATTTAGTTGTCCCAAATCTGAGCAAAGCAATGAGCAGCTGCAGTCATGTGGTCTGTTGCCTTGTCTCAGTAACCAGGACACAGAATGAATCTATAAATATTCTTGCTAGTCATGCTGTTATGTTGAAGAGGCATACTGAAATACATTCTGATTACTGAAAAAATTCTCCCAAACGTGTGCACAACTCTCACATGCTCAGTAGAAAGATCTAGAAAGGTAACATGACATATTAGTTCACCTGAAAAGGACTAACACTCAAAAAATCTAAATAGCATGACAGGGTAATAAGAAGCTGAGTAAATAAAGACAGCTAGGTGGTTCAGCTCAAATGGACAGGAAGCTGAGCTGCCTCTGAACGGGCTCTGTTGTTACAGGAGGACAGCAGTCTGATCGCCATATTCTGACTGAGTGCATCAGCCCATGGAGGACAAACGCAAGAAGAGGAGTCCCAAAGTCTCCCTCCCCCAACCCCCTCCTCCCCCTATCAACCCCCGCAAGCTGTCTGGTCTCCCTGCCAGTAAGAGTGCCACTTTTTCTCTGGGCCTCCCCCAGCCTCCCTCCCCGAAAAGCAGAGGCAAGACCAAGAGGACAATGGGGGTGCCAGGGCAGTCTAGAGAGGTACCGGGTGCTGTCGCCCCACCACCGAAAACGACCAGGTCCGACTATGTAACCTGAGAGTATCTCCAGCAGTACATAGCTCTGGGAAGTGGTGACTGTATTGTTGGTAATGTTTTGTGCTTTTCTTTATTCCTCCAGGCCTCACAAAGAGAAGGCGCGCGCCCCCCAGCCCGCCGGCACCAGTAAGGTAGTCCAGTCGTCTCCGCTGCAGCATTCTTTTCTCACAGACGTGTCGGACGTGAGAGAGATGGAGGGAGGACTCCTGAACCTCCTCAACGACTTCCACTCCGGCAAGCTGCAGGCCTTCGGTAAGACCACCTCTTAGCTCTGAAAAAGAAGCCCTTGTTATTGCAATGTTTTTTAACAAATGCATTTATTTGTCAATGCATTTATATGTCTGTGAACCAGCCCTGTTTTGATGGGTCTATATTTAGTTGTGGTGTGGTTATCCTCTGCCCTCAGGGAAGGTGTGCTCATTTGAGCAGCTGGAGCATGTGCGAGAGATGCAGGAAAAGCTGGCACGGCTACACTTCAGTATGGACAGCCACGTGGAGGAGCTGTCTGAGGACCAGAGAAAGACGGCCTCCGACCGCAACCTGGAACACCTGCTGTGTAACGTAAGAGCCTAAACTGTGGAAATATCCATATAGCTATTATAAATAAATTAGGAGTCAGGTGGAGGACTAAGTTTATGTTCCAAAAATAACCACAAATGCCTTCTTAATGACAATAATTTATATCGCCGGAACACGGAGGGAGCACATTGGTCCAGATTAAACATAACGAGATTAGAAGTGTCTATTGTTAGTGCCTGCCTTTTAGTCATGCGCCACTGTGATATGTGTGACAGGAGTGTGAAAGCAGCTCAGGGCAGATAGGGGAGAGGAGAGATACAGTGTGAGTGAGACTGAAACTGCCATGGTCAATACCATGTAGCTGCAGGAGCTAAATTGCATCGTTACTTAACATAAACATCAATGTCTAAGTGGGACAGCGTGGTGTTGACATGATGTGCATGCTGTAATGCGATCCATTTTATGGATTTTTTTTTTAAGAGGCAGGGATTGAGCTGTTCTGTGAGACTCTCAGTCTGATCCACTTCCTTCTCTTTTCTTTTCCCCACAGCTAGAGGAACTAAGCACATCCATGTATCCTTCTGCAACACAGCACTCTGGCTGGGAACGCAGGGGCCTGTGAAGCCCCGTACAAGTCCCTGGTCGTCTGCTTTGCCTGCAATGCCCGGGGGAATCTATAACGGGCATGCACTCTAAATCTAGCTCATATGCTTTCGTTGAATGTTGAATCGGGTGTCCTTTTGTAATGTTGAGTCCTTAACATTTTCCCACAGACAGAAACTCCACTTGGCTGAAAACCAGGACGTTCCCAAGACATCAGCTCCATGACAACAGTTGTGATCATTGCAACCACCCACCTTCCCTGCTGCCTTAGCTAGCTAGGATTCGATCCATGTATGATATAATGAAGTAATGCTCAAACATCTTGTAAATAACTGGAATCATGCTTACCATACACAATTTGTTTTGAGGGAAGTAGTAATGTACACCTGACAATATCTTTCAAAGGAAAACCCAAAGGGAGTTCAAAGAAAAGATGCAAGGGTTGTAAAAAAAGAGGACAATTCAGATAATGCACTATTGCTTCTTTTGACCTCTGCCTGTTTCAACTCAGGATCAGAAGCTTACCAATGGAGGATTTTTTCTTCTTAGTCATTTCTTTATTATTTCTATATGATGCCATTGTGTCTCAATACATTTGATGTTTTTCCCCTATTTTGCTAAATTAATTGTATTCAACAGTGCAGTTATTATTATATCTATTTATGTAGAGTAGTTGCATTCTGTCAGAAACAAAACTAGGTCAAGGTTATTGAACTAATTAAGGACAGGATCCAGGTTGCCTTTTCAGGTCCAACCAGAGTAACCTGACTTATTTGGCCTTGTTATTTTATGGGTTCTCTCATTTTGAGATATGTTGGCTTGAACTAGGTGTCTTAAAGCAACTGGATACAACTGGATGTAAAATGTAATTACACTCGGTGCTTTTTTGGTCTATAGGTCCAGTACATTGCTTGGTCAGATCAGGTCATTGGACTGATCTTTCCTAAAGAATTGATGCGCTCTAATCTTTGTACATTTGATTAAAGCCTTTCTATAAGGGAATAAGCTAGAGGTAGTTACTGTTTAGGCTCTTTGAGTCAGCATGGGTGGGTTTACATATTTTACACTATGAGATAAAGTGAATGATTCATGAAGTGTTTATTTTCGTGTTCATATTTTGAACATGTTTTACCTTTCCAGAGAATGTAAAATGTACTACGGATAGGATATTTGTCCTTTTGTCAAATGGTTTACTATGGACGCCCCTCTAGTCTTTAAATTGTGTTTTACTAGAGCAATGTTTATTTAAAATTATTATTTTGTTTAGTATAGATTCATTTTCTGTTGTGTATATGAGGACACGCCTTCTCTTTACGTCATGTATCTTGTGTAAAAGGTGGAAAGGAATAGTGGCATGGGATTATTTCACCCTGTGATTAACCACCAAGACATCTGCTCGTTCTCTCCTTTGACCCGTCAGCAGCAGCTTTTCATAAAGCACAAGTCAACCAACCCAGCATGCTCCAGCATCGCTGATGGCAAATACAGTACTGTAACATAACTGCTTATCCAATGTATGGAATCGTGTTCATTCACATTTTTTGTAAGACTTCCACTGTGTATGTTGCAATATCACACAGTTTATATTTTTACAAGTCTTGATGGGATGGCATGAATGAAGCACCATCTTCACAGAGCAGCTAATATGTATTGTTTGAGTTGTGAGATTTAAAAACCAAAGTGGGAAGGGGAGATGTAGAGATTTCTGTCCAGTCTCCAAAAGCTATGCCGCTGACCGCATTGCTGCAAAGCATGCTCTGTGTTTAGACTCAGTAAGTTATTTCAAGGTAAATAAACAAGCAGTAAGTTATTTCAAGGTAAATAAACATGCTAGGCTTTTGTTGATGGCTAAGCCTACCTCTCAATCCTCTGGCCTGGACCTCAGTGCTGTTTAAGACCACTACACTCTGACCACCAATCTCCCCTTATGGTTCCACAGCTGTTTTATAATGATACCTGAACTATGGGATCCACTGGTTTTAACTTTGTAAAGGGATTGTTCACTGAAAATGTATGTTTTCAATCTGTAGCTGGTATAGGCATTAGTGTTGTCTGGTAACGATGGAAAAAAAAGTAGCTAAACTCTCACTTTGAGTGTGTTTTGCCATTAAATAAAGTGACAAACCTTCAAACAGCTCTCTGGCAGTATTCATCAGTTCTTGAGTGGTGTATATCCTAAGATATTCTATGTTGTAAAAAGAACCACTACTGCAAAATCCTTTTCTACTTTCACTGTCCTGTATATGAAGACTACCTGTTTATTCAAAAGCAAATATATTTCACTGAGTGAAAATATAACATGTTTTTTATTCAACTCGATAAGTCAAAAGGAGACAATTTTACAGAAATAAAACACTTTATATATATATATGGATCTGTATTTTTTGTTCACAATCAAGTTCAATATATTTTTAACTAGTTGTTGGAAGGCTACTTAATTAATAGTCATTAATTTAAAGAATCCTTTCTCATTCACGACTGTCGCCTACAACCTGTTTGAGAAGTCAAGCAGCAGTCTCTTGAACAAAAAAATTCCCTTGATGCATTTTCAGACATAGGTTTTAACAGATATTAAATATCAGATATAACTACATCAATATGAATGCTTTCACCTATTACGTATGCAGAATTGAATGTATCTGTGCTGAATATGCATTCTCTTAAAGACTTTCTTCATGAAGCAAAAGCTAAAATGAGAATGTAGTGTTTTCGAAATAGCCAGATTGGGAAATAGAGGTATAAGTGAGTATAAGCGGACTATTTTTCAGCGGTAAATGAGGCAGGACTCTTTACATTTAAGACCAAGAGACTGGCACTATGCTGAATCAGTATTACACGTATGGGTTCCACTGTTACTGATTAACTGGTTAAAGCTGAATGGTTTTCAATATTATACCTACCCTGTAGAACTGGTTTGAAACCAAACTTGGTTTAGGCATCTGTGTACATAGACTTATCTCTTTACCAAAATATAAATATTGTTTCTGTCCCCCCCCCCTGCTGTGTTTCAGTACGATTTGGTCATGCAAAAACAGCAAATGGACAATTCCGACTTTACACATCATCAAAACATATTGTTACAACAAACCAACAAATATTCGAGAGAGAAAAGTTATTGACCATATTATTCAGCAAACTGATTACACATTAGGCTAATACTGCAATTACAAAAGTCATAATCCTCACCAATCTCAATTTACACATTTAAAATTTACACATTTTCAAAACAAGCATTTAAGACAAGTCTCAAAAATATTACATATCACATTTAATGAAACAGTAAAAACCTACATCTCCTTGGTGCCAACTTCCCTTTTTTTGTGCATGTCAATACTACATTCCGCAACAGGGCGTCTGACTGGTCTACAATCCAAATTCAGATTTCAGTACGATATACTAAGGATGTCAAACTCAGGACCATTTTCATGATGGTGAGCTTCATCTTCAAAGTGCAAAGAGAGCAGGTTGTTGTCATGGAGGGTGAAAGTGTGTTTGATAGTGTGTTTGTGTCTGGGAGCAGGAAAGAAGGTGTAGCATGTGCTTTTTATTTTTTTTTTGTCCTGAGACCAGAATTGATTTAAGGGCTCTATATCATTTTCAGGCACTGGTAGAAATGTGGAACATCTCTCTCTTCAAGTAAGGTCAGTGTTTTCTCATCCTTTTGTCCGGGGTCAGGCGTTAAGGACAAGTGTTCTGTGGGTTAAGGGGTGCAAAATAAGCTTACGGAGGGGGTCTTGGATTGCTGCGGGGAGGGAAGGGGGTCAGATGTCAGGGGACAGGGTGTGGAGCTGATCATTGAGGGCCTTATAGACGCTGGGTAACTGAGAAGCCCCTGCCTCGAACAGGCCGGTCCCCATTTGAGCATGGAGGGCGTGGCACAGCCTGGAGGTGGCGTCCCTCACGCTGCCACCACGCCCGTGCACACTCCCGCTGTGGCAGGTCACGCCCAGCAGGTGCCACAGCAACGGCAGGACCTTTTGCTCCACCATCTGAGGCTTGCGGGAGTACAGCTCTGGGACCAACTCTAAAAAAAACAGAAAAATAAGTCACTCCGATGTATACCGTAGTTCTGGAACCAGCTCTATATCTCACACAACTAGTAGCCTATATTACAGCAGAGCAGGGTCAATACTATGTTATTTACATTCTTCGATGTACACAACGTGTATATATATATATTCTGTACACCATAACTTCAAATAGTAATTCCAAGTCTGACACACAGCGAGGGACACTGTTAGTAGGCTGTACATACCCGCCACCCTGTTGATGAGGTCCACCTTGGCCTTGCCACTGAGGAACTGGGCCTTGGTGCAGAGCGGCTGCAGCAGGAGGCTGGTATCTACAACAACAAAAACACACTGTCAATGGGAGACCTACCAACTACTACCACAAATGCAAAGACAGCCAATTGTCTACCAGACAAGGCTGTTTTCTCTGTGAGACAACGTTAAGACAAAACACCAGTAAATTACCTTTCCATACAAAACACTGTCTCTGAAACGTGCTTTCCATTAAAACTACGACAGGAGTTTTGTTTACCTAAGTTGGCGATGAGTGCACTGATGGCTGCGGTGGCGGCGTTGTAGATGGCGACGTTCTTAGAGTTGAGGTGGTTGTCGACGACGGCAGGCAGAAGCATGTTGATCAGCTGGGCCAGGTGGTCCTTTAAGGAGACCGCGATCTGCTGGAGGCTCTCCAGAGCATACAGGTTCACCTTACTATTAGACTCCTGTAGCCGCGCCCGGAACACATCAAACACCTGACACACACGCACACGCACACGCACACACACACACACACACACACACGTGATATAGACAGGAGGCGTGGAAGGAGAGAGATGAGCAGAGTTGAAAGATTTAGATGGAGGGATAAAAAACTCTCAAGACTTAAAAATAAAAAAATAAAAAACTGCATGCAGCAAGCCATCATGCACACAACAGTTACAGGTTGGCTCAAATGACTCTTTCATCATGAGGTGCAGTTATGGCCTTACAGGGAACAGGCTGCAGACCACTAGGTTGGGGTTGTGCTGGCAGTCGGCCACCAGCTGGTCCATGCCTCTGATCCGTTCTTTGAAGTCCTTGGAGCCTAGCAGTGCTGTCATCTGCTGGATGTAATCGGCCTTATCTGAGATGGTGTGACCTTTTGCCCGGGCAGCCAACTGGCCACTGCAGGACTCCCTGTTCACAGTGCAAACAAGAATGGTAGACAGGACTGAGCCATTCCTAAAATCCCTTATAATGTTTTATAATTTACTTTTTAATTTATAATTTACTTTTATTTAGATTTTCCGATACTAGAATACTCAAGTTATCAAATCGAACAGAGATTCTCAGGTGTCTGCCAGGCTGAGAGGAAATGTTATAGTTTAACACTAGACTCATTTTGGATAAAAGTGTCTGTTGTTAAACAACCATCAAGTATTTGAAATGTAATAGAAGTGAAGTCTATGGTAGCTCTACTTATTGTGTGCCAGTTGGTCTCACCTGGTGCTCTGCTGGAAAGGCTCTCTGGAGAGAGACGAGGCCCTGAGAGTGCCGCTACCCGGGAGGGAGCGCCGACCACGCGCCGACAGGCTGTCCTGGGGCATCTCACCTAAACCCTAAAAATACCATGAGGTCAGGGGTCAGAAAGAGAGGGAAAACCTAGCACAGGAGGTCCCACTCTAAAACCACACTAGAGTGAGAGTTAAAGACTAAAAGGGTTAGGGTTAGGTGACTTGGGGTGTCAGAAAAGCGCTATATAAATAAAATGAATTATTATTATTATTATTATTATTATTATTATTATTATTATTATTATTAATAATAAACCTGAATGGTACCTTGGTCTTCAGAGTGAAGACAGTATCTCTGGCTGCAGTTAGGTCTTTGGTGGGGACATGTTTCTCCAGCATCTTCTCAAAGTCCGGATGGGAAGACAGAAGTAGCAGCATCTTCCTGCCAAAGTACCTTAACACAAACGCACAGAAAGCAATGTTAACTCGCATACTATTATTATGTTACTTATAGCTTACACCACGTGACCTTGATTCTAGTTTTACCCATCTTCCTGGGTGGGGGTTGTCTAGTTTCACCTGACTTTCTGAGCAGACTGGTGTTACCTGGTTTCCTGGTTGGAGTCCTGTGCAAGCCTGGAGGCAGCGGGCAGGACTCTCTCTCCCAGGTCCTTCCCTCCGGAGAGGAGGCGTGCGGCGCCCAGCTTCTCCACCAGAGTGTCCAAGTGTTGAGCTGTGCTTTTCCTCACCGCGGGGTTCAGGTGGCTGCAGAGGCAAGCACAAATTGGAAAATGACTAATGGGGCTAGCACAACTGGTGACAAAGTATTTGTGGAAACACTGTGCGCATATGTGTGTGTGTGTGTGTGTGTGTGTGTGTGTGTGTGTGTGTGTGTGTTACTGACCTGAGCCCCCCCGCTAACAAGGCATTGAGGCAGCGATTGGGGGTGCAGTGGTTCACCATGCTGTTAAGGGCCTGGTCGACGTCCTGCCTGATGAAGGCGTTGCTCTCCCCGGCCTTGTGCAACAGCACCCTGGCTGTGGCCTCCAACTCGTGGTCCATGGCCTTCTCCAGGTGGATGTAGAGATCCGACAGCGTGCTCAAGGCGATCCGGGCCACGCCTGAGCGCAGGTTCTTCACCTGGGGGGAGACAGAGGGTCAGCAAGCCACTGGGTGAGACTAAAAGGCCAGTGCAAATAATCAGGTCAGGTCAGCAGAGCCTAATGCAGTCAACTTAAACTTTGCACAGAAATATAACAGGAAAGGTTATAAATATGCACAAAGATAAAAAGAACACTCTGTACGCATGAAGTTCTAGTGTGGAGTAGGTACCTCCTGAATAAGGGCCAGACAGACGTCATGCAGTCGGGTGTGGATGGTGTCAGCGTGGAACTGGGCCAGGCACCGCAAGTACGTCAGACCCTCAATCTTCTTTTCCCTGCAGACCACACATCAAACACCATCTTTACTCACAAACTGTGCCGCCTACTGTATGCACCTGGGATCCATGTGTTCGGATGTAGGATGTGTTTTTGCAGAGGGTGTTGGATGCGTGTGGCTGACCAGTCCTGGGAGCTGAGCAGCTTGAAGCTCTGGGTGAGAGCCAGGTCAGGTTTGGAGAACGGACGCAGCTCTGGAGAATCACCCTGGTCTCTCTGGCTGAGAAAACTCTGGGACAACTCGTCTGGAAACACACACACACACACACACGAAAGTTTCACGTCACATCTCTATCAGTGTTACATGGCACCTACGGACAACTGTCACATAGTAACCCTTGTTTGATGTCCACCTTTCCTCTGACAGTGTGTGAATCATCCTTTCTTTGTGGTATGCAGTGCTATTGTGTAATATGACACCGTTGTAGTGTGTGGTAGTCTGCGCAAGGCAGCAAGATTCACATTTAGAATATGTGTGCATTATTTGACTGTAAACGGTGGGTGAAAGTAAGGTGGGTGAAGGTAAGCGGGAAGATCAGACAGTGTAGGAGGAGGCACTTAGCAGTCCATTATCTCTGCTGGTGTAATTAACTGAAAAGCTATGAACATACTGTGGAACTGCACAGTATAGATGGGTTGCTAGGGTAACCAAATACCGGTTCACGTCATCTAGCAGTGAAAATAGATCTGAGCTACTGTTCATAAAAAATGAGCACCAAACCATCGCTCATAATGTAACATCTATTCACAGATGGAATTTTGTTCTTTGGTGAACAATAACTATCTGACGATAAAAAAGGATGTGTCTTCTTCCCCTACCTGAGCTGTGTGAGATCGAGGGCCGTGTTCGGGTAAGGCTTGGGGCCCTCCTCAGGCGAGGCAGGCTCCGGGGGACGGGGGGCTCAGTGGGGGGGCAAGGCTGGTGGACAGGACTCTGGCTAGGGTTGGTGTGGTCCGGTGGATTGGCAGGTTCTGTACGACCAGTAAAGCCGGAAGGACTGTTAAAGCGTGCGGAATTGCCAGCAGGGCTGATGGAACTGGCAGAGTTAGTAGGGCTGGTAGCCGACTCTTCTTGAAGATAGTTCACTCCAATTGACTCGGTTATCCCATTCAGTTGCAAATCTAAGAAAGAAGTGTAAAATACTGGTTATTCCATAATTCAACGTTAACTCTAGCCTAGCAGTAGAGACTGCAGCACTAGTGTTGTACCTTCGGACCGAGCAGAATCAGGTTGACTGTAAATGCCTGTCAAGATGTTTGAGGACCGGAGGACCATTCCGTTTAAGAGCTCATCTTCACCAGTAGGCCTCAACATCCTGCTCCTCTACAGACACGTAAGAAAGAAAAACTATTAGATACAACTGCTATTGAAATTGTATTTGTATGTATTTGTAGTTTATGTAGTGAAGCTGATGTTTGATGGTTTGTTTCTGTTGCTGTGGCTGCTGGGTAATGCAGTTTGAGAGTGGTACCGTGCGGTCCCGAGGGTCTGGGCTATTGTTGATAGGGTCTGGGGAGCTGCCGGGGTCGTATATGTTGGCTGAGGGGTCACTGCGCAGTCGAGGCAGTCCCACACCATCGCCCTGGTCAAACAGCCCAGCATCACCATGACTCCCGGAGAACACAGAGGAACCAAACACACCTGGACAAAGATAAAGGCGATGATATTATACCAACCTCAGGTAGTCTGGGAAGCTAGAAAACTACTACTTGCCCACAAGTGAATGGCATGACAAAAGTCCAAGAACTACTGATTGGGAAAACCAGCACTCACTAAAGACAACAGAGTAATTACATTTTTGTGAATTCGCTGTAAGATATTGAGTCAGATCAGGAAATTATTGTAAAATCATTTATTTATCTTTAAATATGACCTTCACCCAATACAACTATATGTTATGTGCCAGTTGCCTAAAGTGATGGTTACCAGTGTACTGAAGTGCCAGGATGCAAGGCGAGATAAGAAAAGAGAGGACTGAGATAAGCAATGAATGAAGCTCGATTCAGTCACAACCAAGCAGTGGCCTTCAAACCGCACTGAACCTGTTACCCAGTCGGCCAACTGTTAAATAAACTGACCTCTCCCGAGCATTCCTTCTGCTACCTCAGGAGACGGCCACCGGATGGCACTACAGCTGGAAGAACCTAAGACAGAGGCAGACTCATTAATCCCTGGCTCATTTCTAATGTTGGGTCTAAAAGAAAGAGACAGTTATGCTGTCTGAATTATTACCACTATAACAATAACACAAACTTTTAAATTTTGAACTCTCTCTCATTGGCTGACCTTTAGCTGGCCTCAGGGCTCTCATTGGCTCCCGAATGGTCAGTCTGTTGAGTGGAGGTGAGTGCACCACGATTGGCTCCTTCTCCTCCAAGCCGGTTGGTCCATTGGGATAGGTCAACCTCTGACCAATCACACTCACCTCTGGAGCTTTGTCACCTGGAGAACAACAACAACGATTTAGTAACAAACCCAAATCATAAGTAAATGGACCGAGAACATACAAACCAATCAAGTAGCACATAGACAACGCAAACAACGTCAAGACGAAGGAATGAACATGTACATACATAATGTGGCCTAGGAGTACAGCAGAGGTGTAGTGTTACCTTGGAGGCTGCTAAAGTCCATGGAGACGGAGGCCCTGACTTTAACAGACGGGGCGGGGGCCGCGCTAGGCATGTCTGCTGACCTCCTTCCTGGGCTGAATAGCACAAATAGAAACAAAAGGTCAGAGGTGAAGCACTGAGGGATATAGGACACTTTTACACAGTGAACTTTATCCGTGGCGAGAGTTCAGTAGTTCAAAAATCTCTCGGTTCAGTGCGTTGACCAGTGTGTTTTTCTATGTGTACCTGGTGCGGTTGCTGTTGAGGGTGGAGCTGGGAGGGGAGTAGAGGCTGGAGCGGCCGCTCTCACTCGCGGGGCTGGTGACGGAGGGCGAGGGCTGGGACGGGGAGTCCGGTCCCAGGTCAAGCCTCACAGCCGAGTCAGGACTGTCCGGGTCAGAACCACTGACACTCACTTTGGCCCGTTTTTTAGCAGCACTGCAGCGCAGGGAGCGCAGCGAGCTCAGCATCTAGAACCAACAGACACATAACAATTAGCCATTCCGAATTAAAGTAAAAAAAATATATATATATTTATATCTCCAAAGCCAAACTTTCTAACGCTTTAATACCAAAAAGCTGCCCAGCATGCACCTAGCTGGAAGCAGGTCCAGCACAGCACAGCAACATATATAGTCTTGTGGGACACGTGCTTAGAATATTTTGTATCTTCTAAGCTTGTTAAAGGCACTAGCTTTCCCGTTTACTTTCTGTTATAGAGATCAAGTGCACTGTGTTGGTCGCTGAAAGCCATGAAAGAACTCTTGTGAAAGAGTGGAAGAGTCCAATTAGCACCTCAAAACATGAGAAGTTAGTATGCGCTAGCACTTGGATAAAACGTTCACTATTACAAACCTCCTCCTTGTCCAGGGGCTCCTCCAGGTTCGGTCGCATCTCCAGACTGGCCAGGTCCAAATGGAGGTTGCTGTCCGCGATCTGGTTCGGTTCTGGGTCGGAGCAGTTAGACCTCCGCGGGCTGGACAGCGGGTTAGACTTGGGCCTGATCAGAGGACTGGAGGGGGCAATATCCCTGGGCGTGTTCTGGAAGCCGGAGAGGGGATTGGACCTCGGCCTGTTTGGAGGACTGGACGGCGGATAGGATGGGGGCTTGTCCTGAGGGCTGGAGGAGGAGGAGCCGGCCCTGGGCTGATTGTGGGACTGGCTCCTGTCTGAGGGGGGGACCACGGGAGACACAGCCATGGCGGAGCGGGAGCTGCTGAGGGCACGGCGGAAGGAGGAGGTGGAGGAGGAGGAGCTGACCAGGGAGGCGCGGAATGGACGAGGAGAACATCGGGAGGAGCTGAGGCCTACAAAAGTGGAATCATGATCGCATATAAACCCACATTTAAAGATTTAAAGAAGAATGTACTTCTTAACTTAGAATAATATGTAATCAATTTTGGTTAGTTCCCTTTCCCCCCAGAAACAACTGTGTATTACAGGTGGGGAGCAAAAAGGGGACTGGAAAATAAAACAGTGCACAGAAAACTGTATTCAAATTGCTTCACCATGCGTGTTTACGACCAAATAAAACGAAAACAAAAAGAGAAAAAAACATCTCGCTGACCTGAAGAGGCCTCCGTCCAGGGGCTGTCCTCTCTTTTCTGGGGGCTGGGGTCTCTCTTGTTGGGCCAGGTGTTGGACATGCTCAGCAGGGCGTTGGTGGGCCGGCGGGACACGCTGGCAGGGGGTAGGGATGCCAGGGGGTAGGAGGGCAACAGGAAGGAGCCAGGTGTGTTGGGGTTGGACGGCAGAGAGAAGGTCCTCTCTACACTGGGGGTCCCTGATAACACACGCCCTTTAAAACCCCCTGGAAAACAGAGTGTGTGTGTGTGTGTGTGAGAGAGAGAGAGAGAGAGAGAGAAACAGAGAGAAACGGGGAGAAAAATATCATTTAGTTACACTGTTGGATAGAAATTAAGATCAATAGATGGCAGTGGAGAGAGATCTGTTAGAAAAACTATTGGACAGAGAGAAAGAGGGAAGCGAGTGATACACAAGGTGCATTGGGGGAAAGAGAGAAAGATCTGTAAGTAAAGCTGATGTAGGACAGAGGGAAGAAAAAAGAAAAAGATGTATTGTTGACATGGATGTATTTCAGCTGGTCTTTTCTAGACCCTTGTGTCAATAGGGGAGGTCCATTAGCGGAGCGAGAGGGTGTCTCATCATCCCTCACCTCCCTCTGCGTCGGATAAGCTGGTGAGTTTAAAGATGTCCTGGTCCAAGTCTAGACTGCCACTCCTCTTCAGCCTCACAGGAGACTCCTTCCTCCTCCGGGTAGATGGACTCCCTAAGCGCGCACACGCACACGCACACGCACAAGCACAAGCACAAGCACACGGACCAACACCCACCCAAACAACATACCAATGCAGATTGGCGCTATTATTGAAAACCATGTGGCTGTTGAAGGTGTTAGGGATTAGGTTGTGTTAGGGAGTAGCAGGGAGAGGTTACTGGGACAACGGGTTGGTGTTCTGGCCGCAGATTTGACCAGCCAGTCACCACAGTCATAGCCAGTCCTATCACAGCCTGCTAATATGAACAACGGCTATGCAGGGCTCACCTACACAAACACAACTGTACATCACTACTGAAAGCCGGTTGACTTGGCATGGCCTCATTAACTACACAAGGCTCTACCACTCATACAGTAATCTTCATTTAGTGATTGACATGAATGTTTGAGACTAAGCTGTGCTAGCCGCAGTGACAATGATGCTAAGCCTGGTAAGCAGTCCAAATTAACCAGCAGCCGGAAGCACACTTTTACTGTCAATGCTGAGTTCACCCAACTAACACTTGTTAACTGGCTTCTCCTCTCAACTCACCAAAAGATCTGTGTATTCTACTAATTTTATGCCATAAAAAGACAGTTAGAGGATGGCCAGACAGCCCCGCAGCCATCCCATATCACACCTTTCCCTCTATAATCCTCAGTTGTCACTGTAAGTGTTGCTGCATGACCCACTCGTTAGCCAACGACAAAATCATGCCCAAAATAAAAAATTCATGCCCAAAATAAAAGAGTTCTCACGAGCTCTTGTGGGCATGGCGTGAGGCTTACGTTTTCTGGCGCCTTTGACTCAGCAAGCATGCTAATCCACCCTTAAAGCTGCTCTAATTTAGATGCTGGTGGGACACCATGGCCATGACAGGTATTATACTATCACGACCTAGCAGCCTGAGAGGAAGCTGAAGGCAAAAACCAAGCACGTCTTTAAAGGGACAGTCTGTAGATTTACAATTGCAATGTTGTTTAGTTTCATTTTTTAAAGATGGACAGAAAAATAGTCATAAAACAAATGAATAGTCTTAATCCTAAAGCTTGATGGACAGAACCTAAGAGAGGGATTGCGCGTGTTGGGCCATAGTGTACTCACCAAAACTGGGGAGGTATTCCTCTGGACTTAGCCTCCTGGATAAGGACAGGGCATCTCCACTGGTACCCTGAGACAATGACAACAATAATAAGAAGACTGCTATCCTCTGGGAAACAATAAAAAACAAAACAGTAGCCTCTAAGAGAACAGCAGCAATAGACAAGACAGAGAGAGAGTGAGCAAGAGAGCGAGAGAGAGAGAGAGAGTAATTCCACCACCGGCAAGAGGCTTTGCCAAGACACAGTCAAGACACAAACTGAAACTTTTGAAACATATGCCTATTGATTTTAGAGATTCAGACTATACTATACTCTCAGTCTGCGCTATTCTCAGAATAGGAAACATCAAATCTGAACTTTCAAGCTATCCCCTGCCATTCGGGCCCCTGCAGGGAGGGAGTGGTTAAGACAATCTCCCCGGGGTTGAAATCAACACACAGCGGTATGGAGCCACTCCGCACACCCTCTGACAACAAGTGTGTTGCTAGGAGACCATGGCATGTTGTACACGGATGGTGTTCTCGAGAGGGTTCAGAACGGGCACAGCAAACAAACTAGCTTCAACACCATCGATACGCAGCAAACCTGAGAGATTGAAAAAGGTATACAGCAAGCCTTTGTAGATCGTTATTGGCCAACTACTATTCCTAATAAATTGACACCTATCACACTGAATGCTGAAAGGAAACATATTAGTTTGGCTTGAATCCAACAGGTCCATGTAAGGTCAAACTCCAGCTTCTGCAATCATTCTACAGATTCTGTTTCACAGAAAAAGTAATGTGGGGCTAAAATATCTGAAGTATGTCACAGTGAGTCAACGGGAACAGATCCACCTGTCCGTCAAGCTCTTCCCCCTACTCAAACAAGGGGGTGTAAGATTACCCCAGTCCTGGCCATCTCTGTTACATAGGGTCTACAGTCTGGTGTAGTATAGTCTAATGACATAACCATATCATCACCAATCAATCCAGCAGAAAGTGATTGGGAAACACTGGTGCTAGGCATATTCTTGCTTGGTATCCAAAGAAGACATATCAATCCAGGGACCCTCTTCTTGTAGCTAACTACCTGCTTGAGGATTGCTAATAATAACCAGCAGCTAGCTTCCCTTTGTTGTAATCTTTCCCTTTGAGTAGCTTGACAAGACACTCCTGTGCTGCGTGCCTAACAAGAGCAATCAGTCGTGATGTGCACAAACCAAGAAGGTTGCAGCATGTCTCCTCAGGCCCTTAGTAATCAGTGGGTTTGCACTGTGATTGCAGTCTCAAGCCCATCAAGCTTGATGTAAGGTCCTCGAGATGCTAGGAGACTTGAAAGTCAATACATAAAAGCCTATTCTTGCCTTGCAGACCCTGTGGGCAGTTAGTGGATGTCTGATTGAGAGCCACGCCTATTCACTGAGGTGGATGGATGGTATTTTCAGAAGCCCTTTGCTACATGAGAGCTAAGGTGAACACTTTTTAGCAAGCAGCAGCCTAATTAATGCCAATCAGTGTCAACAAAAGGACACAATTTGCATATTTGATGTGTGGATCGGCCAGGCCGATCCTAAAAAAACACTGCACGCAGTAGACACATGCCTTGGATTGACAAAACAAATAAACAACAGCGACAAAACATCATTCCTACTGTCATATATTTTGATCAGTAAAAATTTTTTTATAAAAGATTCAGAGTAAAAACGTTCTAGTGGTAAGTGTCGGTTGATGGATTGACTAACCTCATCATATGTTTTTCCATTTGGGGAGCTGCATGGCAGGTGGTTCTCTGTTGAGGGCAAACTGGCCCTCTCCCAGGGCAGCTTGCCCTTGCTCTTTCCTGCACTCACTATCCTCCTCTGCAGCGGCTGGTCATCAGTGAGAGAACCCAGGCTGCCATAGCCATACAGCGTGTCAGAATCTGGCTCCGTTCTGATGCTCCTGGCACTACCCAGCCGACCTCCATAGACCACCCAATCCAGGTCGGCGCCCGACCCCAGATGGGGGGAACAGCGCTGGCCAGATTTGGGGACAACAAGGCCATATTCCACTGTCCCATCAGGAGAAAGTCTAGGTAGGATCTGTCTGGCTCGTCTAGCATTCACAGCCGCCATCAGACCCTCCCCATCGGCATTGAGCTCTACCCTGTCCACAGCCTTTATCAAAGGCTGCTTCTTCCCTGGGTCAAGGCAATAGTCAAACAAAGCAAACAGTTCCAAGGCCGCAAGCCGCACCCGCCTCTTGTTGTCTGCCAGGTACGGTGCCACATCGAAGCACAGGCTTGGGATGTTGAACTCCGATGGAGGGTGGGCGAGCAGAGCAGCTGTGATAATGTTGAGCACGTCCTCTCGGACACGCGAGTTCTTGTGTTTTAACTGGCTGATAACAAGTCCCAACACCTTCTTTGGACCTAAAATTCTCATAAGCTGCCGAAAAACTTTCATGGACTCATTCCTAGTGAGAGTGTGGGTGTCCCCCAAGCTTTCAAAACCTACTAAGGTTATCAGCTTTAAATATTTGTCGACATTGTAATCCAGCTTCTGAATGAGTAGGTTTAAAACTTGTAAAGTGCCATGCAATACCTTAAAATTGCTATCATCCAGCAGTCTCTGGAGGAATTTTATGAACTCTACAATACTGTCAGATGGTACAGGTTTTAAGTCCAAGTCTGACAGGATGCTTTTCAATTCATCTATACCCTTCGTTCGATTCTGGTAATTTTTCAGGTCCAGGAGCTTCTCATGTAACTCCAGGGAGATCATTCCAAATATCATCATTAATGTTCCTTGTTTGGGGTCAAAGCTGAGAATTCACCCTCCTGTGGGAATTGGCTGGATTTCTTGAAGCAGTCTTCATTTTGTCATGGTATAGATAGCAAGGTGGCTTATGCTATGCCCTCCAATACTATCTTTCTTTCTCTGACTGGGAGTCAATAATGCCTCTGGCTGTGAGTCAATGACGCCTGTAGCTGACTGCCATCCTGCAACACATCAAATGATTGAACATGTAAATAGCCTAAGCAAGGACTTAAAATATGGCATTAGCATTAGGTTAACCCTAACGTTAGCATCAATTGTGTGACACAACCCAACCACTTGTAGCTGCCTCTGCTTACATATTTCGTTGACCGTGTTGGTGGACTGAATGACACCTCGGTTTTGCTGTATTGTCGGTTTCAAGTAAAAAATATTTTCTAAGGTATTCCCAGTCATGGAAATAGCGTAATTAACCAACTCAGACACTGGCACTGATCAAAAACAAAATCAGTCAGTGCATCAGTCACTAGTGCATACAAATATCGCCAACTTGTTAACGTTAAGTCAGTCTAGGTTATCTGATCTAACATTCTAAATATAGATGGCAGGCTGAAGTCGATGGGTAGCTGATCAGGCGGTAAGGTTAGCTAGCGTTAGTTTTGATACTGTGGTGGCAGCTAACGTTACTATTATTATCTAGAGTCAGAGCTAACGTTGCGCTAGCAAGCAAAGTTGGAAAAACAGCATATTTGAGATATCACCGACCTTCTGTGCAAGTTCTAATTCATCGGTCCTCGATGAACGATCCTTTTTCGAAAAAAGCCTATTGGCAATGCCCAACTCACGACCGAACATTCTCACAAATTATTTTTACATTTGTAACGAAACTTTATATCAGCAAGGTAGCTGGTAGTTCGCATTGGTTAGAAACAGCGATTCTCAACGAAGCCCACACACCGAGGCAGCAGCAAAATGGCGCATGTCAACCGAGCGCTTCCATGGTGATGGGAGCAAGAGAGAGCACCGAACGTTCATGCGCGAGCGTATGTGTTGAAAAGCATAAAGCAGGCGCATTTAGGGTCAATGGCGTAGTTTTCTCCTCAAGTTTTGTTTTATTAGTTCTTATGCAAACTCCTGATACACCTTTTCAAATTGCAACCTATCCTTCCACCAAAACCTGAGGGAATAATACAATACAATAAATGTACTGTCAAAAGTAGCCCAAGAATTTAGTCAAAAAGACAAGCTTAATATTTGATTAGATATTTACTTCCATCTAAACTATGTTTTTATTTTTTTTATTTTAACCCAGACGTAAAGGCCATGTTAAATGTTAAATGAAAGTTGTTTGTGTTTGGTAGGCACTGGGCACAAACAACGGGCAATGTTGTTTTCGATCGTATCTCCTTGATAACCGCAGTTTACCTGTCCCTACAACAAGCCAGGCTGGCTATATATATAGAAAGATTAGAAACGGTGAAAAATCTAGATTACGTTGCAAACTAGTTTAATGGCCAACCCTGTTCAGCCGAGAACGCTATGCTAGTTTACACGATTTTCTTTATGAATTTATAAGATACATTAGGGGACTTTTTGTTAGAGTATTGATAGCCAAGTTTTTGAGTATTTGTTGGTGTTATGTCTGAAGACAAAGCTGCACCCCTGCATGTGAACTTTGCTGCCAACTTCCATCTTCTAACAGTGGGGTAGTAGTATCTTAATCTTTCCACTAGATGGATATCCAGGATCTTGAGAATGTCAGTAATCTCTACTGCTCCTATTATGGTCTCACTTTAGTGCTGGTCTTCAATTATATACAGAGGCAGAGTCGACTTCAAAAATTTCAAATCTTTATTAAACAAGATAAAATGAACAAAGCAAGGTACCTAACCCATCCTATGTTGTGGAGTCTTCAGTCCAAGAGCTAGAACCCCAGTGGAAATATGTATGCCTCAGTTCAGTTTTGCAAAGAAGACTCTGAAGGACAAAGTGCCGCTAACAGAGTCCAGATACACTCCTCTGGTGGAGCTGGAGGGGGTCACAGGTAGGATAGCCTATTTCTATTCTGAAAGACAGTGTAACTGTAATCACC